>JAVQJF010004733.1:0-10373 GCA_036023855.1 Gadopsis marmoratus
TTTTCACATATTTCTTTACCACTTTTTGTGATGTTCTCATATGTTTCCCAGTCACTTTTGTCCAAATGTGGGTTATGCACATCATACCACTCTGACCACTCACATGTTGTAATACACGGTGTAGTGGCAGAAGTTATAGTAGTTGGCAGGGTTGTTGATGTTGTAGTTGTGGTTGGCCCTGCAGTTGTAGTGGGAAGTTCAGTTTGTGAGGTTGTAGATTTAGTGGTTGTGGTTGGCCCTGCAGTTGTAGTGGGAGGTTCAGTTGGTGAGATGGTAGATTTAGTGGTTGTGGTTGGCCCTGCAGTTGTTGTAGGAGGTTCAGTTGGGCAGGGTTCATTTCCAAATATCACTGTTGCATTAATGCATATAGCATGGTAGCACATTCCCAAATTGTCAGTCACACTGTAAATAACCTCATACTCGTCATATCTTGTCCCATTGTAAAAGCAACCTGGACATTCCTCCACGCACATCTGGGTCTCCTCATCAAATATGGGCTTATCTTCCGGGCATATAGGGTAACAGCCTGTAAAAATCACAGCATAAAACATAATACATTATTTTTTGACAGTAAAAGCATTGTTATTTACATTGTATTTTAATCTTTGACACTGAAGCTGGCCAGGTGGTCTTTGCATCATATTTTATTTTGTCACATAAAGTAAGGATCAAATAGGATCAGTTCAACGTTTAATATTTTAACTAGCCCAGAGGTTGGGTGAGACATTGTGAGTTAACCTCTTACCTTCTAGGTTTGGTATAGATTTGCTACAATTTTCTTGTGGATTCAAACAAGTCTTGTAGCAAGGTGTGTGACATGGGTTGTAGTGCCACTGGCATTCACCTGGGCTGTTGTAGTAATCACAAAAGACAGCTAGAAGAAAAGATACAAGGTATTTTAAGTTTTAAATAAAGGAAATGTTGATGTGTCAGTCAGTGAAGAAGATCTAACAACATCATCTTTTGGGCCTGAAGATTGTTACGTGCAAAGACAAGGGTGCGTGTGTTTTGCCCCTATGCTTTCTTTTCTCTTTTTCCCCTCTCCTGATTTCTCTCCAGGTGTGATCACCCCCTGTGAAGTGCCAGGGACCTGCTGATTGGCTGTGGGATCAATCAATGCTCGGATGCGTCACTACAAAGGAGCTGTGCAGTAGGACGGCAAGGACACACAATCAAGCTCAGGACAGGAGGAGACTCTCGTCTACTTGTGGCCGCACACTGTTTAAGCTCTGTTCTCTCCCCTAACCCCCTCCCATAACACTTGGCTTGCACAGTGGCTGTGCGTGTTACTATGTCCCCCCAGTAACAAACTTATGACTAGTGTTTTATGGAAGGTAGCTGGAGAGAGGTTACTGGACTAGGTAAGTCGAGTACCCTATATACTCATACCCGTACCCGTACTGTTAAAACATTAGGTAAGTGGGTGATGCCACCCTTGTATGTTTAGTATAACACAATTTTGTTGATAAGACAGCTAGACCAAAGTAGGGACAAAACACGCCAAATGACAGAAAACTATAATGATAGAAAAAAAGCAATTAATAATTCAATAACATTTTGTAATACTAAATTACACTTAGTTTAAGTACTACACAAATCATTGCAGTCTTTAAAAATATTCTTTTCATGAAGCATGAGCTGATGTCCATAGAGACTTTGTAATATCTATTAGCTTTAATTGCATTTGGTGTCCATTCATAATATACAGTATTTCATATATAATGAAAAATATTCTAGGCAGAATATTAGATGTCCTGTTTATTAAGAAAAGAATATCAACAATTCTCACATACACATCTTCACACACAGACGTCTAAATCTCTAAATGCAGGGGCCATAAGAATTTGGGGATTTAACAACAGGGTCTTAGGTCAACGGCTGAGAAACCTCAGTTTAATGTGAGGGTGAAATTGTTGGTTACTTACGACATATTTCTGGAGTTCTCCATGCAACACAGACATCGGCTTCATTACAAGCTTGAGCGTAAGCTGCAACAGCTGTGCAGAAACACTCGCAGTCTCCTCCAGAGTCGCAGGCACATGAGTCTTTGACACAGTTTTCATAAAATGGAAGGGCATCTACCTGTTCAATTATCAAAACATATAGATTTTAAACAATGTGCTTAATGTCTCCAATGAGGAAACTTTGCATAATAATATAATTCTAAACAAATCTGTCATTACCTTATTGTGGCAGTCTTTGAATGTACCAGTAACTTCAGTAATAATGTTGCACATCATTTTTGCCCAGTGATGTCTGTTGGGTCTCGCTCCACAAGGGTCAACATTTATTTCCACATCTGGACAGCTGCTTGATACTTTCCAGCTGTTTGCAAATTCTAACGGATTGCTCACTACCAGCTGACCCTGGGTGGTGAAGTCATTCCGTCCATCACCATCAAAATCTCCACACAGGCCACATACCTCTCCCTGTACAGCCAAACAAAGTCAGTGACTAATTTTACACAAGGACAACATTTCATATCAATACAAGAAGAAACAAGCATTTTCCAGACAAAAATACAGAATATTCTATTGTATTTATTTCACAAGTTATGAATATTGCAATAAGTGGTTCAAGAACCTTTCAGCAATGTGTACATACTGTACATCAATGCCATTGTTGTCCCAAAGCTTTATAAGTGTGTAATAAAATGATCAGCAAAGACAGCTAGACTACAGATGTGAAAAAAATGATACATCGCATCAAAACTATAGCTCTAACTGTAAGAGATTTCAGTTGTCACTAAAACAATGACTGTGACTCACGCTGTGCTGTGGATCCAGGAGAATGTGAACAGCTGTTTTTAGATCCCACATCACTGTCAGACCAGCTGCAGATTCTATAACCAGATACAAGCCAACCTTCCTTATTTTGTACTGAATCTGAGGGCCATGTCCCAGATCCTCCTCTTTATAGTCCCCCTTTGATAGTTTGATCTCCATTCGCTGTAAAGTTAAGGAGATTTATGTATGTATGTAAAAACTGCAGTTTGATAAGTGACATCATATTTTTTGTAAATTATGTATAATATTTTAGACACATAATATATATATTCAGTGTCTGTATGATCTCTTACCCCCAATTGAATTCTGACAGTTTTGGAGCATGTGGTGCCTGTAGTTCCACATGGTACATTTTCTGTGATAACTCCAAAGTTGTCCTGTACTGTTTTATTGCCACATTTGTTCTTAAAAGAGAGAGACTCATTAAACATTTTAAAGCTTGAGAGGATATAATAAGTTAACCATTAGCTTTGTCTGAAATCACTCCCTATTTACTGCATAGTGCACTAAAGTATATTTACTCTATGCAATTTTATGTAAGTGTCCAAATTCTGAAATTTGTAAATCTGTCCACTATATTGTACAAAAAAGAAGTGTCCATGGAATGCACAGTACTTGTATGCTGAAAATCCCACAATGCAGTGCACCACATTTTATCCATTTGAAAATATCTCAACAGCCGTCCATTACATAGGGAGTAGTGAAAGCGTGAACAAGGGAGTGATTTCTATCAGAGCCTGTCATTTGGATGATTTTGTCAAGTTTTGTTTACCTTAACAGCAACATAGGCACAATGTCCTTGAAACCCATATGTTTGCTGATCAAATGTATTGTAGTGACCACTCCCATAAATAATGCAAGTTCCTGGACATTTTTTCTCTGTGCACTCCCATTTTCCACTTTTGCAGGTGCTAGATGTATCAGAAATGGTTACAAATAGTAGTGAATAATATAATTCAGTAAAACATGCAGGTAAATATGATAATATTTCTTTACCATGCTATATTATACGAAAACAAGGTCATACCAGGTGTTGCACTGGTTAGGGATTTGTGTTCCAGGGACATAAAGACGCCCATCATGCTGACATGGACATTCATTTTCTTTCACACAGGAACCTTTGCCATCATCAATGAGGCCACGTGGACACTGACAACCAGATTCACACTCTGTGGAGTCCTGGGAAAATAGTAATATCACAGTGACAGAAAATGAGAAACCATCACTTATCCTGTTAAACATGACCTACGTCTAACTATATACAGTGTGCCACATCTTCAATGTACCAAACTGTCCACCATTAAATTCAGAAAATAAATATGTTTTATTTTTTTCAACTTGTTATTGAGTTTTCAGTGAGAGAAAATGAAAAAAGAAACAGGAAAAGGTAACAAAAGGGCAGGAAATAAATATAAGATCCAGCTATTTGAGCCTGAGAGGTCAATTTGGAGACAGTGGTAAAAATAGCTCACACAGTCATTGCTGTCCAGATTTAAACAAGTTTGAGCACACTGCAGTCCAATGTGTCCTGTACCCGCAGTGGAGCAGTTGAAGAATACTTTTGGCGAAGGGCATGCTGCAACTGAAGTAGAAACTGAATTAATATACATTGTATCAACCAAATGCTTGTGTTGAGGTAAATAAACAAACAAAAAACATAAAAAACATACTTGATGAACGGGCTCTCCAAGAATAGCAATGAAGAATTCCATTGGTACACACACTAGAAAAGATGCCACAGATATAATATGCAAGACAAAGATACTTAAAACTGTAAATGTATATAATCCTATATACTATGGATGCTAAAACCGTAGTCTACTATAACTGATGTCCATTGACACCAAATTGCTAACAACTGACTCACCAGTGCTCGTCTTTGATGCTGATGGACTTTCCCGGCTTGATATAGACTTCATTATGGTAGCAGGGACATTTTTCCATGGGGACACATATGCCATTTTCATTTAGGTAGAGACCCTCAGAGCAGGAGCAGCCATCCACGGGCAAGAAGTCAGAAGTGCAGCTTTCCTGCTTTGAGCCCAGTGATTTGCAAGTCAACTGGCATCTCTGATGCTTGTAAGAGAAGGTCTGAGATGCTGGGCAGCTCCTGGAGTATTTATCTGTTTAGTGCACAATGTGAGAATGGTTATGTAAAACTTTTATGAGTAACTAATGAAAGGGAAGATGTTCATCAAACTCAAGAAATCATCAGTCAACTTTACTACGAAATAATGAAAGAAATCCTTACCGCACACGTTCTCTCTCCAGTCTGTCAAGAAAACGCCCTGTGACGCACAAGCTCGTGCGTAGGAGGAGAAGACGGCACACAGACAGGCCTCACTCTTCTCACAGTTACAGCTAGCATAAGTACATCGCTGCAGGAGACAGCAAACACTTTTAGAGAATTACAGCCATCAAGATTTAATTAAATGGAAGACAAACAGAAATAGGTTTTTCTGTACCTTGTAGTACAGCTCAGGATCCACCACTGAATGGCACTGCGCAAAGGTACTATTTGGACTTAGTAGCAAGTTGCACCAGTGTTTGGCGTACCACTCTGAGAGAGCAGAAACAATAACCTTTTCACTTTTAATGTCTACAATTCTGTTGAACTGTCTAATTGCCTTAAAGATAAAATACTTGCAGACTAGGAATATGTGTTTAAAGCTGAGAATCAATATAAGAAATATACAAGCATAAAATACAGTAGATAAACAGTAGAATAATCAACCAGGGCTGTTTACCATTTTCCATACTGAAGGAACAGGGGTCATCAAGTCTTTCCTCTCTGTCTTGGCACATGAGGTTAGACTTCCAGGAGTTACTAAAAGTTGCTGCTGTTCCCTCCACGATCCCCTGAGGGCTCTTCATGTCATCAGACAGGACCATGTTGTAGTTCCCACATAAACCTGAAGAAACCAAATTTTTTAAAATAAAATTAGAATGTTATCAGCACTCATACAAAGATTACCAACAACTGACTGAAACCACAAGTAGGAAAATGGAAGGTTTGATTTATCTGATATTACACACTGAGAATTGTGTGCAGTGTGGTGTTATAGTTGAGATTCCACAGAAAACATACCATGTGTCTTTGCTCTGTAGCTCTGTTCCAGCCTGACATAGACTTGCATGACAGGCACATGCTGGATCTGAATTTGTAACCCAAAACTGGTCTGGAGCAAGATGTGAAAGGACGAAGCGTGAAATATGTTGACATCACCTTTGAAAAAAGAGACACACAAAAACAGTCAGATCATAGCATAAATGAAAGAAGACAATAACATGTTTAATTCAGTGTTTAGTTTTGTTTGACCCACCTGAGTGGTATGGCAAACTGATGGTCTGCATATTCTGCTTTACTGTGCCATCAGGAGTGAACGTTAATACCTGAATAAAAACACAATTGATCATCAGAGTGTTGCAGAGGTCAATATATATTTATAAATAAATGTCTTCTTAACTGACAAGCTTAAACTCACATTGTTTCTGTCATTTTTCAGCAGGATCTTAAGGGTCTTAAGACAAGTGTCAAACTTCTGGTTTGCACATGGCACCAACTGAACCAGGATGGTAAACTTTGGACTTGTGTCATCCTGAAATACACAGTGTGAGCACAATTCAATTTTTACATTGATTATATATTTTTAGATTTTATATGTTTCCCCGCCTCTCGCCCAATGTTAGCTGGGATTGGCTCCAGCCCCCCCCCCGCAACTCTTCGGGATAAGCAGTATGGTTAATGAATGAATGAATGAATGAATTATATATTTTCTGCCATGTATTTGTACAGAGCTACGACTCATTTACCTTGCTTGACACCTTGGCTAAGGTGTAGTAACAGTCTCCATGGAAGGTGTAGGTTTTCCCATCAAAGGTAGTTACATGTGAACCCTCTTCAACTGCACATGTAGAAGGCATTTGAAGGCTCTCACAAGTCCATCTACCCTCAATGCATGTACTGAAACAACCCAAATAATTAATTAAGTTAATCAAAACAAAATACACAATGAAGGAGACCAGGTGAAATATTATGTTGACCTTATGAAATATCTGACATACCATTCCTTTCTGTCATGTCGGTAAACGTCACCAGGGTTATGGATTCTCTTGTGTTTACACTGACAATCAGATTGAGCAATACACCCTCTCATGGAAATATCATCAAACACAGTTCCTGAAGTAGACACACGTGACACGAACATGAACATTCACAGTCTAGGAAGATTAAATCTGAAAGAATCTGTAAGGGTAATTAAATGTGAAACACGAGACTAAAATTATTGCGTGCACGTGTGAACAGCACTAACCAGGAGGACAGAAGCAGCCGTCCATTTTGTGGTCCTCACACAGTGAACTTGTGTCTAGATGGGTGCACGTATCCATGCAAGGGGAACCGCTCTCTTCATGAACCATGTTGAATGGGCACTGTTTAGCTGTGAAGAAGTGGTACAATTAAAATAAACAGAGAAAGAATTTATGTGAATTATTCAATAGCATATCAAGGGTGGAAGGGTTGATTTTGTCCTTATGTGTAACAAAAGTGGATTTCTTATGTACTTTTAACAGCTTTTTGCTACATTTTAAATCACATCAATTACACAGAACTTATTATTCAGCTCTCCGAGAGCACCAGTAACTTGAAAATAATATGCTGACCTTTGACATAATGAAGTCAGACAAAAAAGTAGACAGGCCTCTGTTGTCAAATGTTTTTTTCTAATAAAAAATAATTTATCCCATCATCCTAAAACTGTATGACAACTTTTAATAATGTTTACACAGTACCTTTAATTCACAGGACAATGAAAAAGAAGTTGCTTTTCACTGATTTCAGTTCTTTAGTATTCTCACCACCCTATACTGTATAAAATAGATAGATAACAAAACACACAAAACGTTACCACAGAACTGAGGTGTTCTCCAGTTGGGAGGCTGTCCTCCAGCATGGGAACACTGTCGAGACAGCTCAGACAGTGTGCTGCAGAGGCAGAAGTCACTTGTTCTGTTTGTGCAGCCACACATGTCCTGCATGCAGGCCTGGATATAAGGTTCAGGATTAATCAGGTTGATGCAGGAGCTCCAGGACTCTGAACGCAGCATCTGGTCACAGGTGATTTGCTAAAAGAGAAAATGACATGGATAATAGAGACAATGTTACTCTGTTGCAAATGCTACCCTTATATATGAATATGAATATATGAATATCCCTTTTGGTAAAACTATGTGGATGATAAACTCACAAATTCCTTGCAGGATTCCGGCACAGTAGCAGCCTCCACTGATTCACCTTCCTCTTCATAGGGGTCCTCACAATCATCATTTGGACGATGGACTTTCTGTTTGTTGCCAAACTCAATGGGACTGATTTTTCGACCTGAATATGATTGTAATTACAGTGTCAAATGTCAAAATCACAGTGGATGATTGTTGAAATGCATTAATCTACAACTTGAAGAACCATACATACCATCATGAATGAACTCATCGTAGACAAAAACACCATTGAAGTCTCCGCAAAGTCCACAAGTACGATTAGCATAATCAGTATCCAGTTCCACCTACAGCACAGTAAGGTTTTATTACAATTTAATAATCATATTATTTTATTAAAAAATTGCAAAGCAAACAAAAGACCAGTGAATTGTAACTGTCTCATAAAATGACATGAATGGAATACATATTGTGATTAGATACTATCATAGTTTGAGTTTATGTAATTTCATTACCACTACTGCATTTCTGGTGTATGTAATATATAGCTCAATTAAGAAAGAAAACTGTCTGAAGGATGTTCTCTGCAATTAATTTCTTCTCAGAAACCTTAGGAATTTATTCAAATGCCATCCATAAAGAAAATATATAAACATGACTTGACTGTATCTGTGGGGTTGTCGGTCTGTTCCGCATTAATGAAAGAAAAATGTGTTTCAATCTCAGATTCAAAACCTAATCATCACAAAGGAGTCACAACTAAGTTGCCAATGTATTACAATGAACTCCTTAAAGTTTATTGTATGTGCCTCATACAGAAGGCTTTAAGGAGTAGATATATATTTCTGCCTGGTGTACCATACCATACATGCTCCGATGTTCTTAACAAGATGAAAACATGTTTTTATAAATTATTTAAACGTTTTACCATGACTGCATCATCTCCATTCCACATGACAATAATGCCGACTTTAGATTGGAGCTTCATGTAAACAGCACTTTTTTCCACTTGCACCCCTGCATTGTAGTATGGCATTTTGATACTGGAACCAAGATAATTTTACTTTTATTATAATGCAGAAATTTCATAGAAAAGAGAAGTACAGTTGCTTTCACAGGCGATATAGCTTTTTACTTACGGAAGGCCATTCACAGTGACCAAGCTCATGGTGAGATGGAATGAAAGCTCATTGATGGTGACCACCACATAACTGACTGTAGGATTTCCATCATTTTCTTTCCTTTTTATGTGGACTGAGAACTCCTGGTAGGTCTCGTGGCAGTCGGAGACCAGGTTGTATTCACACATACCAGGGAACTGGTACACATCCCCATCAAACGTCTTGAAGTGCTCTCTGCCCCATGTGCTGCAGATGCTGCTGACATGGTTTGGAACTGGGGAAGATTTTAAAGTGTAGAAAACAGTTTTGAGTTACTAAATGCTCTACATAATTAATGGTGGAGACAGTGCTATACATTATTGATTTGTAAAGAAGCAAAATAATCAATTTGCAAGCGCTCCACAGTAACTAAAACCACCTGAGTCTTACCCAGTCTGGCTTGGACATCGATGACACTGGCAACAGACAGCGCAAGTACACACAACCACACACATTTCCACCTCATCGTCGCAACTGTGGGCTTGCTGTCACCAAAGCAGGTAATAGTCAGACTGCACTTGACAGCCCTATATATTGAGAGTGCTCATTTTTTTGCTCACGCCTTCTTTCTGAGAGGGATCTGAACATTTATTGCCAAGATATGGCAAACATGTGCTCAATGGAGGTCTCACGCCTTTCACAAGTCCAATAAAATCATCTGCTCCTTATCTCTGGATTGAACAAATAGGTTTGCACTTCAATGGAGAGTTTGTCTTCCTAGAGGAATGGGGAGCAACCAAACTTACTTTTTCTTTAATAAGTAGTTATGTCTGGATGAAATAATAAATCATTGTCACAGAGTGGGCAGGTCTTGAGGATGCCGTGCCATGACAGAGTTCTGTAAATTTCAACTTTTTAATTTATATATATTTGTGTGTGTGAATTGTGTTATGATATGATTAAACAGGAAATTATAAAAAAAAATTTATTATTGGATTACTGTCCAACCCCATCACGCCCAATGTCAGCTGGGATATGCTCGAGCCCGCAACCCTGCACGTGATAAGCAGCTATATAGATTTTTACTTTTGAACAGCCCCAGTGTCAAAAATGCAAAATGTCATGATTTTATTTTCGGGAAAACACCACAGCATTCATTCATTCATTATCCAGACTGCTTATCCCGAAGGGTCGCAGGGGGGGGCTGGAGCCTATCCCAGCTAACATTTGGGCGAGAGGCAGGGAAACACCCTGGACTGGTTGCCAGTCA
>JAVQJF010004747.1:0-11068 GCA_036023855.1 Gadopsis marmoratus
TTGAACCACAACCTTTCAGCTTTTCGCAAGGACTTTGAAAGTGTTTCATACACACCAGGACTAGGTATCATGTGTACAATGCCAACGTGCTACTTGTGTTTTGGCACCAGTGTGGAAACGATACTTTGAGGCGTCATGGTGGCCTAGTGATCCAACACACAACAGCAATATCCCAGTTTCATGTGGAAGAAAAAATTGCCAGGTGAGGGGAAAAAATGTTTGTCGAGGATAGTTCTGTTGCATTTTTTATTCCATATATAAAAACAGAACTTTTGGCAGATGAAAAATGTAGTTAATTTTTCTTAGATCTTTTCATCTGTGGAAACAGGTTTAAAAAGTTGTGTGTGTTGTTGTAATACTCATTTTGACCACAAGACGCTGTGGTGCACCACCACCCCTTGTCCTAAACGGGGACTAAAAGCATTCATTGTTTCTTCCAGGTGACACACTAACACACAATACAGTAGACAATATGTACCTTGTGTTTTTAGAGTCAGATCCAAAAAATAAAAGGAAACAGAAAAATTGATCCTGGCAAAAAAATTTTTTTATCTGTTCTTAAGTCAAAAACACAGAGAAAACAAGTTAGATCAGACTTCGAAAAATTCATAACCAGAATATTTTTTTTATCTAACTTTCCTCTCGGGGCTTCCGTACTTAGCAGATGGCTTGGTGTCATGATTAACCCGTTAGCATGACGCGCTAGTTCCTCCATGTTGCCTTGGCAAACAACAGTAGCGTAGCTTAGTGGTAGAGCAACAGGGCACCCTGGATGTTTTAAGGAGGACTGGATACTGTGGATAACAAGCTTTGTTTTCTCTTGTTTTAAGTCGGATCATAGTTTTTGACAGCTTGACTGCTTCAGTCAGCTTGTTTTAACTTCTTTCGCTCTCCAGCTGATGTGTTGGCAGGTCGCTCTGTTTTTTCTTTTCGGTATCAGATGGAAATGTGTCAACCAATTGCAGCATCTTGTGATTTTTGGACAGCGTTGCCAGCGGCAGCTGGAGAGCTCTAGCAAACTGTCAAACGCACGTTACTCCAACCATATTTTACAACTTGCTTTTGCAGCCACTAGATTATAATACACACACACACACGCGTTCTTTTCCTGCTAACCCCCATGTCTTGTGTGTGCATTTTGTCCAGGCCCTGCTGACCTCATCAGGCCAGGACAGGTCAATGGGACTGGAGGCTTACATGGTGTCTGCAAACTCCAGATACATCCAGGAGCAACAGGAACAGCAACAGGTAGACCAGATGGATGGGATAGAAGAAAGGAAACATGGCAGAAGATTTGACACAAATAATTGGGGGGGAAGAGAAGGAACAAAGAAAGGTTAAGAAAAATGGAGGCCGAAAGGAAGGGGGGAATAAGGGAGAGGCCTTGTTCATAGGTTTTATATTCTCTACTTTATTTTGCAGGTTTAGTTAAGGAATTTGACTTCAGAAAAACCTGAGAGAAAGTTTACAAAAGGTCTCTTCCCCCTCCAGTGAAGTCCTTCTACATCGCAATGAGGCTTCTTATAAACCCCCCATATGCTGTACTGTTTGTTTTTATTAGGTTATGTTATCAGATGAGGAGGATGACGTTGCAAGAATAGAAAATGAGCACAGAGTGTGAGATTCCTGCTTCAGTCTTTTTTTAAATTTTTTATAAAGAGGTAGACGAGCTCTTTATCTGGTTCAGTGTCACGTACAACGTACATGTAAAAGGTTATTTTCGGAGTATGAGAGCTGTTGGTGTCCGTTTCCTGTGGTGCTGAGTGATGAAACCGCTTCGTCACACATCCTGTGTCAGGTTGTGGATTTAGTCGGAGTTGAATAAAACAAAATATTGTGCTCGCACACACCTTTTTGATTTACCGATAGAGACCACGACAGTACATATGTGTGCACATACATCAATAAAACAGGCCAGTTCAAATGTTATCAATGCAAAAATAAATGAATTGAAACCACGTTTAGGGATGAGGAGTAGCATTTGAATGTTGTTTTTTTGGGAAATGTGTGTGCAGCTGATCATGCAGGAGCAGGATGAGCAGCTGGAGTTGGTGTCGGGCAGCATCAGAGTCCTCAAAGACATGTCGGGACGCATCGGGGACGAGCTTGACGAGCAGGCTGTGTGAGTGTACACGCCCCCATTCACACGGCGCTCACGCTTTTCCTCCAGTGGCTGTAAATACAATTGATTTCAGCCATAAAGTGTAGTCAGGTCGAATAACACAACGCATGTTAAAGACATAATAAGACATGTTTGGAACTTAAACACAGTCAATATTTCTCTGGACAAAAACGCAAGACACCTTTTTTAAAGAATTGCAAAACGTTAAAATACCCCATTCTCCTTCTAATTGAATCCCTCGAGTTGCAATCGGTTTAATGGGACCGATCAGCCTTTTTATTTACAGTAACAGTAAACGTCAATTTCGTTCAGGTTTCTGGGGCCAAGTCACCCGTAGAGCTGAAAGTCTGTTTATCGATCGAAGGGTTCTGCGGGAATGAGTTAGCATGTTTGCACTTCCGGTTCCCTCGTCTCAAAGTCGATGCGCTTCCTGAATTTGTTTTTGGTTAGATGTCTGTGGTTAACACAAGCTTAAGAGATTTTCACGTTTTGCTCTACGACACAAAAGACCTCAGCTTTCACGCGTCCTTAAAAATGGCGGTTGCTAACAAGCCGGGTACGGAGGTTGTCGTTGACATTAATCTCATCTACTCGCTCGTCCGCCTTCACAGCCTCGTGTTCTTGCAAACTGTTTTAGCTCAAACTTTCCCCAAAAGCTTATGTAGAAGAGGTAAGTGTGCAAAATGAAATTACAAGTTGGAAGCTTAGTGGTGGACAGGAGCTGCGTTTCGTGACGCTGGTGACCCTCTGATATTTAACGCCGCCCGGTCCGGTCCTTTATAGGGATGCGTCCCCTTAAGTGTTGCTGTGCTCACGTTTAATTTCTCCCCATAATATCCAGCAAAAGCTGTAATTCTCCGCAACGGCCACCGTCACTTAGGCTTCATCATAATTGGTTTTAGTGGCTAAATAAAGTTTTGTACATGTTTGGGGGAGTTTTTTAAGTATAAAAATTAGTGTGAATGCTACGCTTACACAGCGTTTGGTGCTCTGGCAGTGTCCACAGTGAAGTTGGTGTCATGTCAAATGAGCGTGTGCTCCTCTTGTTGCCCAGCATGTTGGGGGATTTTGGAGACGAGATGGACCAGACGTCGTCCCGCATGGACTCCGTCCTAAAGAAGCTGGAGAAGGTGTCTCACATGACCAGCAGTAAGTCTTCTCACACACACGCACACACACACACACCGTCAGCCTGTATTGTATCTAAAGATCTCGTGTCCTTCAGGTCGGAGACAGTGGTGTGCTATCGGTGTGCTGGTCACCATCATGATCGTGGTCCTCATCCTTTTCTTCGCTCTCTGATGCCGGTGACCTCTGACCTCCCAGCTATGTTCGCCGACTCCTCCCTGTTAGGACGGACAGATACAGGAAGTGGGACGTGTCTCTCCTGCTCCTTCTACCGTCCGTCCCTCCCTTTCTCCAGGAGACACTGGCGACCCGCGCAGAGAAGTTAGGAAGTTCTCTTCTTTCTTTTTTTTTTTTTTTTTATGATTCTAGTGGAAAAAACCAAAACCAAAAACCCTCCTGGTGTCTTGGGTCAGCACAAGAACTTAACACAGGAAACAGCCTGGTGGTGTTATGGATTTCATAGTGGTGCATTTCAGTTGTTGGAGGGACTCATTGGGAGGGTCGGGACAGGAGGCTGCTGCTGTCGGGCTAAAAACACACGCTGCAAAAAGACGCGCTGAAGATATTTCATGCCCATTACCGTGTACGTCAGGATTTGAAATCGACACCCAATAATGAGCAGGTTTTGTTGATGAATCTGGATGGAAACGGCAGCATTTTTTTTCAGCACTAATTTCTTTTCTTCAGAACTGCAGAACCGTCTCGGAGGAGTGAAAGGGGAGATTATTCAGCAGTAAACATGTTTCAGACAACAGCCACTGTGGCCGGTGAAACCCGAGTCTCGGCAGAGCTGCCAGACAAACCGCTGTTTTTGGACACTACGTTTGGCTTTGCTAAGACAAATGCAGTTATTTGTGTTTTCAGCCGACAGGAGCAGCGAGGGAGGAGACGGGGTTTTTCCAGTGTTGCCTTAAATGTATTTTTATAATCACGAAATGTGCAGTATGTTGCTGTGCCTACATGTGAATCAGGGTGGTGTGGTGGGGAGTGGACACCAAGCACTGGTCATCAGTTCGGTCAGGAGAGTTGGCCAAAAAGGTCTGCAAGGTTTCCCTTCCGGTCCCAACACGCCAGCAGCCGATCTCAGCGGCTGACCCTTCCTCCCTGGCTGCAGTGTGTCGGTCGCGTTTCTCCTCCAAACACAAACACGACACGAGGCTGCTGGCTTCGCTCTGCCGGGCGCTTTGTCAGAAATGTACAGATTCCTCCGTCTCTGTCTGCAGACAGACAGACAGCCGCCTTCGCGCCGCTGCAGGCGGTTAAGCGCTTGATTGGCTGAGGCTTTGCTACTCTCGCTGTGTGACGAGAGACAGCCTTGGCTCATAGCAAATGGCTTTGCCCGTTTTATTGAAAAGCTTTAGCTAATGAGAGGACAGTTGCCGGGCAGGATGTCTCCGCTCGCAGCCCAGATTTAGGCCTACAGCTCCCTCTGCTGGAGGCTGTGGGTCACGGCAGGTAACACTGCCCATGCCAGGGTGCGTTGCAGTGCTGTAGAAGTATATACTACGATACTTTAAATTTGTGTGCAATTCCCGTACAAAGGCTTTACACAGAATCTTATTTTTAATCCCGTGTTGCTTCGATTTCTTTTCACTCAAATGTTTTTTACCTTTGTCACCCAGTTAGAGAGAAAATGATGAACTGCATGACGTTTCTTCCTGAGCCTTTTCACCAAAAGAGTCAAGATGCCCAGGATGAAATGTTGCGTTCCCTCGCTGCCAGAGTGATTCTACTCTCTCAGTAGTTCGCGTGTGCTTTTAATATGCTTTTACATATTCAAGCCCTCATTCCTTTAAATGCGAGGTGAATTAGCCGAGATGGTTTCCACTCCAGTCGTGAGTCACTGTGAGAGCCCTGCACGCAGAACGAGATGTTTGCGAAGGTAAAGGCACGCGGAAATGACTTCTAATGTACATCTTGCTTTTTGTGTTTGGATCTGGCGTCTGATTTTTACCGCATGATACTGTAACGCCACATCTGTATGTATGGCAGAGCATCGCTGAAGTGAGCTCGATGTGTCTTCTGGCTCGTTTCCAGATCTTGGTCTAAGGGAAGTGAGGATTTCTAGTCTGTTCCATCGGAAATGGGGCCACACAGACGGATTTTATTGCTTAAAGGCAGTGGAAAACGTACACCTGAGCACAAAAAAGTGACTTTTGCGAGCAGCACAAGTACACTTTACACTAGTAGCGACTGCTATTTAGCAAATCTCATCGATGCGTCAGTCTCCCTTCAGGCCTGGTTTAATCGCAGATGAGCCCGTCAGCCGCTTCGGATGCGTTCTGTTCAAATTGATTTTGTCGCAGTAAATATAAGATGCCAAGAAATATGAACCGGTTCACACATTAAAAGCACACACGCTCTTTAAGTTTCTACCGTTAACCTCCAAGGGTTAAACACCGTTTGGGTACATTTTTAAAAACATCTCGCGGCTCCTCTTCACCTGCCGCCATCAAGGGGAAAAAATAATAACGTTCGGTACATTTGGGGTAAGTGACCTCTGACTGGTCGTAAACTGCTGATGAAACTAAACATCTCCTGTAGTTAAAAGTGCCAATGGTCAACCACAAGGAGCTTTTGGGATTTTTATTCTTTTCAATGTGACAAGTTTTACTTTGTGACTTGTGTTACTGTAGCCGTCTCTCTTGCTGGTGAGGCCGTGAAAGAGGGGGGACGTTTTGGAAGGATCTGAATGTGCAACGTTTTACACAACGCTGGCTACAACTCAATGCCAAACAGCACGTGTCTGCAGTTTTGCTGCCTCCACTAAATAAGAGGAAACGACGGCAGCTAAACGGTACTTTCACTGCTCTGCCATATTAGGTTTTAGATTTGCTTTAACATGCACTACAGGAGGAATAAATCACGTGGCAGCTGATGCTGCTTTGACAAAAAGACATTACATCTGCATACAGTGAATTAAACATGATTGTTTTCTTACTGGCACCCGCAGACTTCTGAGGTTGTTCGGTGGAGGTTTGATTAAACTTGTTCAACATGAAGCGACTAAAGGCGGTGGTGATTATTTTAAACATCTAAAAAGGACACGCTTCTAAAGGTCTTCAAACATGAATAAATCCCTGTTTAGACTTGCACAGTGGTTCAGCTCCCCTGCTGTATGTTTGAATGCTCCAGTTCCCTGTGCGATTCGTACTTTTTAAGAGTAAAAGCTTTCACCAAATTGCCGACATTGCACCAGCGAGCTTTAATCGAGAGGCACTCTCCAAAATGGAACCGTCACCGCTTCCTATTCCGAGAGCAGGGCCATCACGTGAAATCACATTCACTTCAGCTGTGATGAGCGGCGCGCAGAGTCCCCGGCGGCTTCATGAAGCATCGCTCTGAAAATAACCAGACAGCAGTCAGGAGTCCAACACGTTCAGACATGTAACGCGTGTCCCGTGAAACGCCGCAGGAGCGAGAGACGAACGCTGGCAGCATCACACCGATACATCAGCTGCTCCGCGGTGAGCTTATTTAAATTCTCTCGCTTTTACGTTTATTTAAATGCCTTGCACTCAATCTATAGCAGAGTCTACAAGACTGCGTCACTCTGTCGTGGGCGTAAACATTTTACTTTCTTAAAGTCACTCACTCCCGGGACGTGGAGCAAAAAGTTCACAGATTTGCACGTGAGCTGGGCGGCAACGTGGGACAAGGCGATGGATGCATCCCATTGGCTGGAAATTCTATTGTAGACAGATCCCGCATTTAAATGGAATAACTCTTTAAATGCACCACAGTCCATTTTACACAGACACGACAGCCGAATTTATCGATTCATTCGTGGGCAGAAAGTTAATTTCCAACAATTTTGATAATTGATTAACCGTTTGTCAAGCAAACGCGCCAAACGGCTTCCGACTCCAGCTTCTCAAACACCATCATTTTAAATGGAATACCTTTAGCTTTTGGACTGTTGGGGGATTTGTATTTTTAAAGCATGTCACCTTATGACTGAGAATATGATGATTGTTTTGCATTTCAGAGTTCAAGTGTTTACACCAGTGATTCCCAAACAGGGGCTACGTGGAGAAATTGTGACGCTCAGCTAATAAATAAAAAATGTTTTTTTGAAGTCATGTTAGTTATTGTCACAATAACTTACCAACTATGGCAGTCTGACTGCACAAGACCTGCCTCAGTTTCCCGCCAACTTTAAGTTGATTAAGACCGCAGAAAGACTAGTTGGGAAGAAGACAACAAAAACCTAAAATGAACGCTGCTGTAAATGTTTCCTTCGCTCCAAATGGCAGCAGTACAAAAGCAAACCTGGCCAAAACTACAAAAACAAATACCATTTTTCATTTCATTTCATTTAAAATCTGAGTAATCTACTACAGTGAATATTTGTTATTGTAGTTCACATCGTCACGTAGCAGCACGCCTGGTGCTTTCAAGAAAATTCCGAAAAATTCTGAGATTTGTAAGTAGAAACAAGCCACGCTGTCGGGGAAACGCTCACCCAGAAGACAGAAACTTGATAACTGATCACGTGAATTTAGTAGATTCTTTAACAAAAGACGGCGGCAGCCGAATCCAAATCTCGGACGCAGAGACATTTCTATATAAAAGACTGTCAAACTGGAAAAGAAGCTGTCCACCAACATATTTCCCCCCCATCATTTTAGGGTGAGAAATAGAAAGCAAGCCACATGTTCTAAATATTACAATATCTAAACTTTGCACGATACTTACCTGAAAAAGCTGAACGGATTCTTCACTGGATGTTTCCAGGCTTGGACCTCTTAGAGGAAAACAGCACACGTGCAAAACTGCCCGCTGGGCCCTTTTTGAAGCAAGCCACTGTGACTTTTGAAAGAAATACCACCATGTTTAGCATGTAGCATCCCGCTGTTTACCGAGCAACCGTAAAGAAGGAAGGGGAGACTGACCTGCCGCAGCAGAGCTGTACGAACCTGCCAGGAGGGAGTCGCTTGGCGTTGCATCGCTCTACAAGCTGGGATTTCTGGTATGTAAGTATTTCGTCACACCACGTGGTGACACAACCCTGCACCGAACGCCTGATTTGGTGTGAATTCAGCTGATGAACAAGAGACACATATTCTCACTTTAAAGCCATTCAAATGGAACAAAACATGGATACAGACTTCAGAAAAGGGTAAATAAAGACCCAACACAGCCGTAAGGTCAGTCCTGTTTGTTAAAAACCTTTTTATTAAGATATTCAGATTTTTTTTCTCTCCTCATTTTTAATCAGTCTGGTTTCTTTTTCTCTTTACAGTAGTTAATGTGCAATTATCTTTATTACTGGGTCACAGTTAGGAATTCACAAAGTTATTGGCACTTGGAAACACATGGGGGGAAAACACTGGCATGTACACGGGGCGGGGCGGGGCAGGCGCGAGGGGGCGTCAGGGCGATCGGTTGGATTGGGGGGGGCGGGTATGTGTGTGTGTGTGTGTGTGGGGGGGGGGGGGCGGGGTGAGGTCGGGTATTTTCTTTGACATCAGTAGACGCTACTGCATTGTTTTTTCTTTATTTTTTAAATCCTTTTTTTTTTTTTTGATTTACTTCCAAAAAGCTCTCGTTTCACTTTTTCCACTTTTCTGGGTTATGAAGAATATTAAAGAATAATACCTCATGCTGCGAGTGCACATCTAAACAATCAAACTTCGATAGTGCTTCTATGTCATAATGTACAGTTTATATATTTATATATTTATAGTTGGGGGGGGAAAAAAAAACGAGAGGAAAAAAAAAAAGAAAGGGAGTTCTGCAGAGTATTTTCACCCAACAACACCAGAGACAAGGAAGAGAAGGAATAAAAAATAGTCATTCACGGTTGCTATGATCATGTGTAAGCCCCCCCTCCCCTCCCCTCCCCTCCCATTCTGTAGTATGAGGTAAGACTGTGTTGACGTGGACTCTCGGCGTGTGTCCAGGTCTGTAAAAACCCTGCGCCGTATGCATTCAAAACGGCCCGAGAGCGCTCTGCTGAGGCCCCCCGGGGTTGTTCCTGAAAAACAAAAATGTACCTGCTTTGTAACGGCAGCCACAGCAGTTCAGAAGCTGTCGCAGCGCTGAGATATCTGTGGGGATTAAGTTCTGCTATGGCTGAGAGCTCCCGAGGTAAACTGGTACTTGTTTTTTTATTTTTTTATTTTAAAAACTGCATCAGTGACACGAGGACACGCACACACGTGTTCTGCAACACATCTGAGAGCCTGGGTGTGTGTGTGCTCCTGTATCTCAGAGGTTTGCCCGTTTTGTATTCATTTATACATATACAGTATATATATATATATATTTATGTGTGTGTGTGTGTGTGTGAGTGTTGTCTCTGGCGTGTGGGGATTTGGGAAAGAACGCAGTAAATGTTTCTGGATAGAAGACTACAGACCTGCAGACAGCAGGAAACGAGACTCGCGGCTCTCGAGTGGCGCAAGGGGAAAGGTCGGGGGCGAGGAGGATGAGGAATGGAGGCGGCTGAGCAGAGGGGAAGGGATGGAGAGGGAGAGCTAGACGTTGAGGATTGAACCTCAGGATCATTATCTTGATTCAAAACAGTTTCACAGCCACTTCCCTCGCTCCTCTGCTCTCAAGTTTAGCCAGTTTTTACGCACTTACAACTACACACCTCCTGACATTCCTGCAGGTTTTCAGCAGGGTCCCTACACAGGAAGGAAAAACCCTCCGTTTCCAAACGTTTATCTGGTATCAAGTGTTGAAATGTACTCGTTTTTGTTGTATTCACATGCCGTGGCCCACTCCTCCATCACTTTCTGATTTCCTACATTTACCACAATGCACTAGCGTTCCATAACGTGCATTGTGGCTGCCATCAATTCTGCTTTTGTTCATACATACATTTGCAAAATGCACCAGAACATGGTGTTCACGGTTGAACACGGCAAAATATGTGATTTCTACCATTTAAAATGCGTGAGGGTGGATTTTTCCTTTGAAAATGTGTTTAAAAGAAAAAAAGGGGGGGGCAATATGATCAGAAACCATATCGTACACTTTTCCATAATAATACATCACAATAATGACGTTGCAAGTCAAACCCCACAAGCATTTTGACGGCATCGATAGCCGACTTCGAAGTCGTCCATCTTTGCTTCCTTCACTGAATTATTTTAAAATCAGACGTGAACATCAGCCCGGTAATCAGTCGAAAGCCGTTTCTAAAAGGGAATTTGTGACTGTGGCTTATTGTCACACTGGCTGCGTTTACACGGACCCATTAAGAATTGGAATAATAGCCCAATCGGAATGAAAAATGCCTCATGTAACCACCTCAAACCGAAGAGACTGGCCCAATCGGGAGGAATTTTCAAACCTTCCATAATCTGTTCAATAGGATCCCTTTGTTTAAACACAATGTCGAATCAGACTGATGTCGGTCGAGTTGAACAAAGTATTTCCCAGCTGCTGAAGGGAGGAAGGCTCATTTGGATCGACACTGAACCAGTTAACCATCAAATGCTTGCTGGGTGATCATACCGTTCTTGGTGACCTTTCTGGGATTCTTAAAAAAAATACAAAAACACCCAGAAGTGTCCAGATTTGTGTAGGAACCCTTTCTGACCCACCCAGATCCCCCCCCTCCCCACATTCTATGCTCCCACTTCCCAGGTCGATGGGCACATCATCATCATCGTCATCATCATCATCGTCGTCATTTTTACAGTAAACAACAAATGTCAGAGAGAGAAGAGAAAACAAAAACATACAAAATAAAGAAAAAGGGAATAATAGTACAAAAAGATAAAAACAACAAAAATAAGGAACTTCCAAAAAGAACCCTCACGTTACCTCTCGGTTCTCGGGGGGGGGGGGGGGGGGGGGGGG
>JAVQJF010004753.1:0-33875 GCA_036023855.1 Gadopsis marmoratus
GAACACTTTTTAAGCACATTACCCAGTCCATACCAGTATAGATATCCAGCATGATTTTTCTTCCCATTGAGATCTGATGTGTTTTCAATGTGTTCCTTTAATTTTTTTGAGCAGTATATTATGTTTAGCCATATTGTTTTATATTTATACGTTGTACTGGCACAGGCTAGGAGCCTTCCAGAAAAAGCATTACACTGCTGTTATACTTGTGTGACTGCACGTGACAAGTAAAACTTTGAAACCTCGGACAAGACGGCCCGTCTACGTACTTCAGTGCTGCTTTTGATGAGCTGCAATGGGATCAGTGTGACAGTTCATTCAAGGGTTTTCTGTAACCTGGATTTTGCCAAAATATTCTGACTGAACCGTAAACCATTGAAACTCAACACCCTCTGACAGGCGGTGTTGATATGGACAGACAGTTAACAGTCTGTTTAGCTGAGCACCTTGTGCACTTTGATGTGATCCACAACTTGTATATATATACATATATAATAGCAGCTGAGATGAAACTAACCTGCACTGCCAGTGTGAAGGTGGGAAAGATGAATCAGTCCCTGCCAGGTGAAAATAAAGACTCGCTGTCACCAATGTGCTCCCTAACATTACAGCAGTGACAGATTATGAAAAGCTGACTGAACTTGGCATTCCGGTGAAGGTTTTGTTCTCAGGATGAATAACAAGATAAGGAGCAGGAGCAGCCTGGCCTGGTGAATTATTGATATACTGTATTTTTTATATTAGTTGTTTTGGGGGGGTGGCATCTTATCTGTAGGTAGGTCAACATCTTTTATTTGGGGGGGGGGGGGGGTGTATCTCAGTATGATGGTCCAGTGAGCTGATTCTTTGTGCATGAAATGACTTGACATCCTCCCGACCACCGGGTATGCGTGCGTGCGTGCGTGCGTGAGCGTCCACGGAAAGAGAAAGAGAGAGAGAGAGAGAGAGAGAGAGAGAGAGAGAGAGAGAGAATAAGCAACTTTGTTACCAGGCATAGCTGTGTCTGTGGTCTGTGCACAGCGTGGTAAAAGAGAAGCATTTGGCAATTATGGTCGATCAGCGGTTCTTTCGTCCTCTTCGGTCCGTGGAGACGGCGACGCGTGCTCGCGTTGAATAGATCCTGTTTCCGATCTCGTGTTGACGGATTCCAAACACAAGATGCGCTGAAAAAACCTAACGAGGCTACATCTTCGTCAGTGTGCGTGAGGTATGTGTCTGCAGCAGGGGTTTAGGCAGGAATGATGCAGGCTGCCTGGTGTCTGACAAGGTTGTGCGACTGGGATGCAGGATCTCAGCTAAACCTTCTGTGGCCAGTTCGCGTAGCTTCATATTCAAACCAGCATTTCATTGCATTTGACATGTCTTAGCAAGCAAATGCGAGATGGCTTCCCCTCGCAGCGGATTCAGCCCGTTGTTTAGTGCTTATGTCTTGCTTTGACCTTGCTTTTTTTTTTTTTTGTTTTGTTTTGTTTTGTTATGTGCATAGCTTGAAGGGAGTTGCTTTTGTTTGAGCCATTTTTAAACCAGCAGCCAGAAGTTACCTCTGGGCAGCAGCAAGCTGAAGCTTTGGCTCATGCAGGACACAGCTTGTTGTGTTGAAGTTGCTTTCGTTGCAGTCTCTGCCTGTTTCACATCTCCGTGTCATGTCTTTTATTTCTAGATGACATTCAGGATTTCTTAGCACGGCTGTCTGTCAGCGCGGGCCATCACTGTTGCAGGAAAATGCATCTTTGGATTTCGTATGTTTTGCTAAGTGCCACGTCAGTGTACACTGTTGAGATGCTCGGCAGTTACGGAGAAACGTGTCAAAGACTGTGTGCCTGTGAGGAGAGAGAGGGGATACTCACAGTGAGCTGTGAAAACAGAGGAATTGTAAGTGTCTCAGACATAAGCCCAGTGTACGTCTCGCAGTATCATCTGCTGCTTACAGGGAATCTTTTCAAAAAGCTCTCTGCCAATGATTTTGTTGAGTACAGAGGACTTACAATATTACATCTGGGAAATAATGACATATCTGAGGTCGAAGCAGGAGCTTTCAATGGACTTCAGGAACTAAAACGATTACATCTCAACAACAACAAAATCGATGCCTTGAAGGAAGAGCTTTTCTTTGGCCTTGAAAGTCTGGAGTATCTACAAATTGATTATAATTATATCACTCACGTGGCACCAAATGCCTTCAGCAGGCTTCGACATCTGGAGGTCCTGATTCTAAATGACAACTTAATATCTGCTCTGCCTGTGGACATTTTCCAGTATGTTCCATTGACTCATTTGGACTTAAGGGGGAATCAGCTCAAAGTGCTTCCCTACTCAGGCCTGCTGGAGCACATGAACAGTGTTGTGGAGTTACAGCTGGAGGAGAATCCGTGGAACTGTTCCTGTGAGTTGATTGCTCTTAAAACCTGGCTCGAGAGCATATCATACACGGCTTTAGTCGGCGATGTTGTTTGTGAGTTTCCTTTTCGGCTTCACGGCAGAGATCTTGATGAGGTTTCAAAACAGGAGTTGTGCCCGAGGAGAGCCATCGCTGAATACGAGATGCCACCCCTGCCACATTTGAGCACTGATGCATACTACAGGACCACGCCAGCTCTAGTCACAGCCTCCTTCACCTCATCTGGGATTGCACGGTCCTCATCAAGACCCACTAAGGGACCTCGCCAGTCAGGCAAATTAAAATCACGACCCACTGCTCGCATCCCATCTAATAAACCACAAAATTATGGCCAAATTATTTCATATCAAACCAAATCCCCCGTGCCTTTGGATTGCCCAACTGCCTGTACCTGCAATCTTCAAATTTCAGACCTAGGCCTGAATGTGAACTGCCAGGAGCGAAAGATTGAGCATATATCTGACTTAAATCCCAAACCTTACAATCCCAAAAAGATGTATCTAACAGGGAATTACATCCCTGTGGTGCGTCGATCAGATTTTATTGAGGCGAGTGGATTAGATCTGCTTCACCTCGGTAACAATCGAATAGCTCGCATACATGACAGAGCTTTTGGCGATTTGACACATCTAAGACGACTATACCTTAACGGGAATTTGATTGACCATCTTACAGCTGATATGTTTTATGGATTGGAGAGCCTGCAGTTCTTATATTTAGAATACAATGTCATTAAAGAGGTTGCTTCTGACACATTTCACCATGTACCCAAACTTCAGCTTCTTTTTCTGAACAACAACCTCTTGAAAACCTTACCAGCGGGAACATTTATTGGCCTGACACTATCCAGACTCAACCTTCGCAACAACCATCTGCGATATCTGCCGGTCAGTGGTGTGCTCGATCAGCTTACAGCACTGGTGCAAGTCGATTTGTTCGAGAATCCCTGGGATTGCTCTTGCAGCATACTGGAGTTGAAGATGTGGCTGGAGCAGCTTAGCACAGGCACAGTTGTAAACAATGTCATCTGTGGCTCGCCTAAGAGGCTAGCAGGGGAGGATATGAGATACATCAAGACAGCTAATTTCTGCCCTAATAACTCTGATATACTTGCCTCCATGATCCCACCCTCGGAAGAATCTTTCCCTGGCAGCACTATCACCATAGAAACATCCTTGGACTCCGACACACAATACAGCGCCATTCCTTTATCTGTGATGATTCTTGCCCTTCTCCTCATGTTCATTGTGTCTGTGTTTGTGGCCGCAGGGTTGTTTGTGGCAATGAAAAAGAGACGACAAAAGAGCCAAAACGAGCAGAATAGCTCCATGAATGCTTGCATTAGCTCTCTCAACATGGAATATGGCCTTTACAAAAAGGGATCCATTCCCAAAGTCAGAACATCAGCTGGACACGTATATGAGTACATCCCACCTCCCACAGAATCCACATGCAGAACTACTGCCCACACCCCGACGGAAGGCAAATCAGTGGATGGACTTAGAGACTTTGATGAGTTGAGCGGCGCCTTTTTGGGTAACTCGGATGAAGAGGCAGCCAGTAATGTGATAAGCTCGGAATACAGTGCCACTTCTCCTGAGCCTCTTAACAAGCCCTTCACCCCTCACCAAGATGATGTGTGTTACTACAGAGATGTACTTGAGCCTGACACGCACACAGGCTACAGCAATACGTTACCATGCAAGCATACAGCACATTCATCGACTCAGTATACCTCAGACTTTGATGCAAGGCATCAATATGTGCAACCAGATAGAATACAACAGACAATACTGTATTGTACAGCACCAAGTACTGTTTATGTGGAGCCCAACAGGAGCGAGTACTGGGAACTGAAAGCAAAGCTCCATATTGATCCCGATTACCTTGAGGTTCTTGAAAAACGAACAACATTTACACAGTTTTAAGAGACTTGGCACCCGGACGGCCAGAGGGTAAACATTCATGCAATGTATCCATTTTAATCAGGTCATGTTTAAAACACAGGCATAACAATTTTATCATGTTTATTAGTGCAATGTGATGTGAGCTACAGTATGCATTTCTGGGAATCATGCTTTACAGGACTGAATAAAAACAAGGGGAACACTACTTATTTTAAAGTATCACATAACCCGTTATCCCTGTGGTGTTTAACAGTTTGGTTTAATCGTGTAAATATGAACAAGCAACCAGAGATTCAGGGCTCTTGTGACTCATCTCATCACAAAATACATCCTGGAGTTGTTTCATTGACAATAATGTGAGACTGTGCTTTTACTCTCAAATTAGCTGCATTTCATGAGTGTTAATGAACCATACAGATGATGTTTGTTTATCCCAAAATAAACCAGGTTTTTTTTTGTCACAGCTATATGTATTGTTCCCAGTAATGTCTTTTTCAAATTTATTGAAGACAAAACTCAAATATGAGAGTAAAGCAAGTGTACTTTGCAAGTAAATGTATCTGTGACCATGGACTTGACCTGAGTGTAGGTGTTGAAAAAAGCCAAATAGCCTACACATCTGTAAAAAAGTCTGACACATTAGCAAAGTAGTTTGTCTTCCAGCATGCACAGCTCTGGGATGATAATATTACATGCATGAGATCAGAAAACTAATTCCAATGCAATATCTCAAATCACAGATTATGAGGCCAGTAAATCGCTCCTCTCTTGTTTGCAGATTTGGGAGAGAATAATTAATGTGTCCTAAAAATATACAGAACTGACCTAGTGCATATACTGCAGAGTAAATCTATGGTGTTCCATCAGAGCCTCCCATCCCCAACAACCAACTGCACAAGTGGACTATGGGCACATGTTGCACTTGAATTGATTAAAATATAAATGTATTGTTAACTGTACTCAGAAATGTTCTAACTAAAAGATTATAATCACAACTGTATTCAGATGTATTGTAACTGACAGAAAATGAGCTTTAACTGCATATCATATGTCATTTTCTTGCATTTTACATGAACATACAGCTTGAAAACACTTTTGTTGAAACTTGATGACTTATAATGAGTGTCTTTATTTAGTTGTACCAGAACAAAGCACGTCAAAAAAACAATCAGCTCATAATAAATACAAAGTCTGACACTCGGGGACACATCAAAGCACAATCCTGTGTTTTATTGTACTCTTACAACCTTTATGTTTGAATACACTTACACTTAAAATTGTCTTCCAGTTGCAATACATTTGAGTAGATCTGCAATACAATAAGAGTGTAATGTATCTCCATCTACTTCTGTTTGAAATCCAACTGAATCCGTTGGCCCATATAAAAAGTGTTTTAAATGACTATTTTTATGCAAACAAATATTTCTTTCTTTTACAAAAAGAAATGCACTATTGACTTCTCTAGGTCAACAATGATGTCACTGATGATGAAATGCACAATATGGTAACATGTGCATATAGCCATAAAGGTAGGTTTGATAACTGCATACATAAGAGTAAGTAAGAAATCTTGCACTATGCATAGATATAGAGTATATTTAGACAATATGTACTACAGGCAACAGCTCATCCCCTCAGTCGCAAACCAACACTCATAAACATGATATTTACTAATATCATCACATCCCATAAATTTTGTACCACAGTTTGGATAATCAATTTTTTCTACAACTTCATATATTTTCAATTATGCTTGTTTTTAGGGAAATACTAAGTGGATTTGTGTGCACTGTACATAACAATGAAAAACACTGTCTCATTATTTGGCATTGCTTGTTTCATCTGGGGCCGTATGAAATCTGGCAGTTTGACTGCAATTAGCAGTCTCTGTTTCTGTCTTTTTATAGAGGGCTTGATGGGTAGTGTAACAAATGTGTAAAAGTCTGCAAGAGCTTGAATTAGATTGAAAAGCACAACACGTGAATGCAGTAGTTGAATGGATACAGTCTTATGCATAAACGCATTCTATGCTCTAAAGCAAACTAAGAACATCATCCAGTCTTAATGCAGTCTAAACTTTTTCTGGGTCAGTAGTGTAAGTCCAGAAATCTGACTTCCCCTGAGAGTTTAATACACAGAGTCATTTCACATCATATGCAGTAATATGTACTGAACCTGTCATCTTATCTCAGCTAATTAGAGGACATGGTGTATCTGGACCCTGTCGGCATGCCACCACGTGTTACACTGCAGCATGAGTAATCCTGTTTAGCAAGTGTACAGTCTTGATTTGTGTTTTCCCTTTGGAATATTCATCAGAACAAATGAAATGAAATCTACACAGTGAAGCATGATGTAAACCTGCACAGGTTTGTACTTTATAACATGTTGGGGTTTATTATTTGTATCAATATATTGCTGTGAAGTTAGTGGTGAAAGCACTATAAACATGCAAACATGCACAGACAGATACACACAAAACGTTTTTTTGTGAACAGTGGCCAACATCTACTTAATTGTTTCAGTTTTCAAACATTTTTTTTTTTAAATGTGTGGTACATTTTGTGCAACCAAACTAATGCAACAGATTAGAAAATAGTACATCACAAAAAGGCAAATCATTTAGTTTGCCAGTGTATTTGGAGGAAAATCCTACACTTTTAACATTTCATTTTATTTGTCATAATGCTTCTTTCATTTTGGAAGCATCTTGCAAAGGCAACTGTACAGCATTTACTGTATATAACTGAATATGTATTTCTCTTTCAGCTTTTTGTAATCAATGACCAAATTCTGATTTCTGTCACATATGAGACTACAAATACTGATAATCCAAAAATATGTTAAATTGAAATGTGACTGCCCTGTGTATGTGAGCAAATGTTTAATTTGCAAAGAAGAAGTCAGTGTCTTTTTCTTATTCCAATGCTTATGTTTGCTTTTGTTTTGTTTTCATATGAAACAGTGATTTTCTATGTCAACCTCCGATTTGTAAATAGAACACTTCATCAGCATTTCCATGCAGTCTTGCATCGGCTCTGAAAAGCAAAAGCCTGGTCTCTTATTTCAAAAATACAGGGCAACTAGGAATATGTGGGGTAAATATATCTACAATGTGCTGTTTCTTTAGTTGTTATCTGATGAATAAAAGATATGCATTCATTTGGTATACCCTTGTTTCTGTGTTCTTTCCACCCTCTAAAGCATGGTGTGTGCAGTAAATGTCATAGTACACAGGGAGGGCAGATTTTTAAAATGTTGCACAAAACCCCATTGGCATTTTTCAGAACATTACTAAAATGATCAATTATCGAATATCCAATTAAAAAGTTCTGATCAAGCCATTGTCGTGTCTCAATTAGGCAAAAGGGAAATAACGAAAAGGGCTGTGCATGGGATGCATTTGTTGGGTTAATTGTGATGTGCACAAAGCTGTAATAAGGATATCTGACCTTACTGCAACTGTGAATATATGAACACATCTGCATGCACATGCTAGCAGGCACTTGCAGAGAAAGTATATTCTTAGCAGATATAGCTTTGTGGAAGCCCAGTATCCATGGAAACATCCAATTACCTGACACAGAAAAACAATTCTAGAGCGAGAGGTACTATGCTGACAGAGAGTGTGAACTCATTTGTAACTCAGCTTTTTGACATTTATGTGATTACGGTATGTGTGCCTCTAAATTGTACACAATGTATATGAAAGACTAAAGACGACTTGCATAGAATGCATCCCCCTGCATTGCATTTAGACTGACAAACAGGATCTGTGTCTGAAAATTTAAATAATTTACTTTAAGTCAACTAACCACTGTGGATCACCTGACTCATCTGTTGGTCAGATTGATGGTGTTATGTTGCTTGGCTGCTTGAAGACCCCAATTTTGCTAGGCAGAGGGAAATTAGGGCAGATCTACATTATGTAAGCTTGAAGAGATGTGTCAGGCACTGTGAAGACACCATATTACTCTAAGTGCTCACCAAAGGAAAATCCTTTACTATCTGCTTACATCGGGCAAGCAAACATAATGGAACTACCACTGACTCAAAGCTCCTTGATACGTCTCTCTCTCAGAGTGGAGAGCGGAAGATAATCACACATCTGGTAACATAGGTGTGGCTTCCAGTTGTTAGTCTCAGAATTAGTTTCTGTCCCCGATGCTTTTCCTTTCTTCTGTCTCCCTGTGCAGCAATACTCCATGTCTCCATTTCTCACTTCATTTGTTTGTGTGTGTGTGTGTTTGAATGTGTGTGTCTGGGTGCATAAATTATTGACTCAGAGTCTATTCATGCTTGCCTCAAGGACTTCAGACAGCCAGTGTAGCAATACCTTTATCCTCTGTTTTTGTTTCAAAAACCTTCACGCAACTCACCAGCAAAGTAAAGGGCTTCAGTAATAATTAATGCATTACATCTTGAATATAAACTGCCATTTATCTGTGTCCAGTGTGCTTGTATATGCTGTCAGCTTACTTGTCCATTGTTTTAGATTGATGGGAAGAGAAATGACATGCTGCCGGGGTAGAGTGGTATTTTCAAATCCGGAGAGGGGGATCTGGATTCGGGATGTGCTAAACTTTGCCAGTTATATTTGCAACAACTGGAAACAGTATGTGTGAGACGCACTAACATTTATGAGGGCTTATCCAGGCTTATGACTGTCAACCTGAGAAAAGTGACAAAATCCTTCTTCATCCTCCCATTTCTAGTACTCTTGACTAAACATGAGAATGATATTTCACATCAGGAAAGAAGAAAAGCTTTGGCAAAAGGCAAAATAAAATGTTATGTTGTGAATACAGTGAATAGATGTTTATAAGAGGCTTGCATAGCTCTTGAGGGCTCTGAAATACAATGCGAGACTGTTGGCTGTATGCATGATATCATTCTCTGAGATTTCCTGCCAGTATCCAGACAAATGGATATGCATGCTGAGTATCATGTTTTCCCTCCTTCAGTCACTAGAATACTGTGCAGCTCTTATACTGCCCTGCTGAGTCACTCATCTCGCATTAACCTCTGTCCATGCCCGATATCCACCCTCTTTTTATCAGTCCCTTTTGTTCATGGCTCTTCAGCACATCAAGGGCATGTCCTCTGTAGCCTGGCCTGAAGTGTCACTATAACTGCTATAACAGACACGCTTTTGCCTGTAATTTATAGCGTCAACAAACAGGCCCCAATGAACAACATGCAATACTTTTGAATATGTAGTAAAATATGTCATCGAAACAGTAAACCTGTTTTTTGCCTCGTGGTCGATTTATTTCTAAATGCAGCACACCAGCGGGATCCACTCCAGCAGTGTCCCCTCCTGATTTAAAAAAGACGTGATATGAAAGGGCCCTGTTTGTGTTTCCTCAGTCAGTTGAGAGCTGGGAGAGACACAAATCTCACAATGAAAAAGCAGGCGTGCCTGAACAGTAACGGTATCCTCAAGATCAGAGGCAGTTGAAAAGGGCATGATTTTCCACAGACGAAATGGCAACTGAAGCCTGTTCGAACAAAACCGTAAGGCAAAATTATACATTCGAGTACAAGTTTAAGATTAAGATTACTTCAATACAATCATATTGTGCTTTAAATTGATATATATATATATATACACTATAGTATATGTATCTATACATTCATAAACTACAGTATCTGTATATGTATGTATATCGTATTTTGAGTTATTTCATACAATCAGTTCTTGTGTCATCATTTTACACTCCGAGAGAAACCTGACACCTGACTTGGCTGTGAAGCTTTCGATTCAAGTGCTGTGATGTGTGAGTGGGCTATTACAGATTGCCCATGTACTGTGGCAGCCTGAATTTAAATGCAGTCACTGCTGCACTGTTGCACATTTCCTTCTTCTTCTCTTTCCTGACCATCTCATAAAATGAAATCGACAGCTGGAGTAAGGCGGCTAACCGCTCGCCTTTGTTCAAATGTTCAGTTTGTTCTGGCAAATGGCACTTAATCCCATCCAACCTTTCTATAGTGGGAGACACTGATATAATAATTATTCCCAAAACATATTTCGTGTTGAGTTTTTCTTCAGTACAAATTCTACTAAATAGTCTACATGAGTTAATTTAAAGACTTAACCTGCAGTGCTGTAAATGTGTGTGGAAATTCTGTCTGAAGACCTCAATCAAAAATCATAAATGGAATTGAAGTACATTGCAGCAAATACCAGCTGGCACCAAGACCAACTCTCTTTCATGTCCTCCTTATTTTGTGTCAGTTTTCTCTTTTAATTTCAAGTCAGCAACACTTAAAGGTTTTTGAGAAAATGTGTAGTTTCTTAACAGTCTTGTCACGTTGGAATATAACTAAAGCACAAACCATATGAGTGAATGCCATAAATACATGTTGGCACAGTGTCAGACAATTAATGCGACACCTTCTGAGCTGATAAAGATCCGGTAACTCTGTTCAAGGACACTGCAGTACAATCGAACCTCGGGGTGACAGGGGAACCTATGAGACCCTCATCACCACGCATGCTGTTGGCATCTGGTTCAGTAACTTCACAGCACAGGATGTGGTTTATAAAACTGCAAAATAAACCCTGACTACTGTCCACTTCAATCTTTGTTCTCTTTAGGGGTGTCTCATAAAGAAAATGTAGATACCTTCTCGTTATTCTTCTGTTTCTGTATTTTTCTTAGCTCCTTTCTTACTCCTATGGTGCCTTCCAATCGCCACCAGTACTTACAACACACAGTAGTTTCTTGGTACAAAATATAGAGTATAAGAGACTATAATAGCAGCATTGTTACCTTAAGTGCGACTGCAATTTTTTTGGTCATCATAATTATGTAAACCCACGTTTCAGTGCATCTCAAAAGAAATATTTATGACACAGCATTGTCTACAATCACTAAAAGGAAAACTTTCCTCTCTCTTTAGTTGGCGGCAACTCAGACACTATTATATTTAAACTTGAAGATAACTTTTTAAGGAGTTACAAGCCTCTCATCTCATATTCAACTTGTGACAGGCCGAGGGTGTGTTGTGGTTCCTAAAAGCACTTTTCCGTGTTTCTGTCTCTCTTCGCTGTGAGTATCCTTGTGGGATTTACAACAAGCTACAATGGATCCAGACAGATGGCAAGGTGGGGGTGTTGGGCAACTATCTTCTGAACCCCAGGGAGCACCGCCATATACAAGCTGTCAAACAAATGTTATCATCCAGAGTTTTTTTTGTTATAATATAATGAGAGCCTGACTTTGACGTTAATTTTCTCAATTGTTCAGACATCCAAAAGAGAAAAACAGTGAACATAGTGTTGAAGCCAAATCCTTGGTTCTTGTTAAGAAGTTTATGCATACACTCCCTTATTAATTATATTGTTGTTGTACCAAGAGCATCTTCATATCCGCTATGAATGCATCAGGGCAACAAGGCCATCAGGAATTTACATAAAGTGAAGGAGCAAATAGGTCATGAATATCATTAATATCCAAAAAGCATCACTTCAAAGAGTAGTAGCTCAATGCCTCAGCATTAGCTACGTTTGACCATTCATATCTTTCCTCATTAACCACACTGGGGAAACATTATTTGCTGAAGGCTGTGTACTGAGGGCTGGTGGCAAGTGCATCAAAACAGCTCTTTCAAGTTCCTCCTTGTGTTAAGCATCGTGCAGCTACAGAACTCCTACCAAGCCAAAAGACTGAGAAAGACCCGCTGCCAGTATGTGTCAGCTCTGGTGATGCTGATGAAGCACACAGCAATTAATGTAAGACACTACTTCAGCTGCTCACTGTTGACTGGATAATTGACAGGCTTTTGTTGGTTAACTGCCAAGATTTCCCAGATTTCCCAAAAGACATGTCAAATTTGTCCAACCAGCCACTAAAAGACTTCACCAGTTTTGACAAGTGTTGTTTCATTTTTTCTACAAACAAAAACATATGCCTTCAGAATAACTTGGGAGATGCCATAATAACATACAAAAAAGAAACAGATCAACAAATAACAGCTTTAAAGTGTACCAAGTGCTTTCCCAGCCTTCTTACAGTATGTGCATGGCCTAAACTTTATTTTAGTAGTCCACCAACAGTCATGTGATTGTGAATCTATCAGAACTACTAAATCAGTTTACATACAACTCACCTAAACCGATCATTTGCTGAACCAACCAGATAATCTGTTATAATATTTTAGACATGTAATCCACTACTGATCTCCTGACACCCTGTTGAAATATGACAGGGGACTTTTAAATTAAATTGATTTTGACTTTTCATATGTAACACGTGTGTGAACGTTTCCCACACTGACATATTACTAATTACATTCAAGGTTAAAGCAAAATACAGTACGTTTAAATAATTTAAGACTTCTGTTAAATTTTTGATAGCTACAGTCCGTTTTAGCTATGCTAGTGGTGTGGCTCAGTGTATGGCCATGTCTGTCGGTAGATCGGTTGGTCGACCACTTTGAAAGATTGAAACAGATCCAGATTGAAACAACTCAGCAGCTATTGGGTGGATTACACATGAAATTTAGTGCTGACAAATTAATGACTTAGGTCCACCAGCAGGTTAAACCTCTCACTTATCCAGTAAAATATCTCAATATGTACTGGATGGATTGGCGCAAAATCTTCTACAGGCATTCACTGTTCTCAGACTGAATCCAAATGATGGTTTGGTTTTCCTTGGTTTTCCTGACTTCTCTAGCGCCATCGTGAGGTTGACATTTGTGGCTTTGAGTGAAATGAGTCAATAATAATTGGATGGATTGCCATTAAAATTTGGTACAGACACCTGTGTCCCTCTCAAGATGAATTATAATTTCTTTGGGGATCCATTAACTTTGTATGCTAAGTATGCTAAAACACTAGCCTAAGAGGGTGAACATGATAAACATCACGCCTGCTAAACACCAGCATCATCGTTGTGTTGCTAGCGTTATTTAGCTCAAACACTGCTGTAGCCAAATGCAGTCTCACAGAGCTGCTAACATGGCCGTAGACTCTTAGTCTTGTTCTATTGTGCATTCCTCAAACAGTATGAATGCTGAAGGTTTTACATTAATTAGAATGTTACTTGTGATGAAAAGGAAGTCGTAACATCATCCTGCCAGAGCACAGCACCACAAATGCAGACCTGTGTGAGTTTCTATAAACATCTGTTTATTTCAATATTATAGCTATAAAAAACAAATGAAAACATGTGAAAGGCTGGCATGAATGTAAGTTAACTCAAACAAAACAAAGAGAAAAACAAGCAAAAAGAAGTACTGTGCTTTTACCGAACACAAAACTAACGTCAAAGAGCTGCGGTTTGCACTAAAATGGTCCAGAGCTCATCCAAAGAGAACACTGCCAATCCCTGATGAATCTTGAACACAGCTGCGTCTGCTACTGCAGACGGACTTAGAAAATAAAATAAATCCCCTTTACATGTAGGTTGGATGAAACATTATGACTGTAATGGTCTTAATTTAAAGATCAAATAAAATGTTGTGATTTTTTCAGGTGAAACCCAAAGCAAGATAGTGGCTTAACTGTGTGCGTGTGCGTGTGTGTAAAAAGATACATTTCCTTGTAATGACTGAAAGGCAAATTGGTTGCAGGTCTGTATTTGTTTATTGTCACAAGAATGTGAGCTTACCACCACAAGCACAGACATGCTGCTGCACGACTACCCTTGAAAATACAGTATATTCTTGTCGCGACACGCTCAGGTGTAAACTATGTGATGAAAAAGATATTTGCATCTACTTTGTGACTCCAGAGCTGTCTGCTGCAGCTGTGCACTGTGACTGTGTGAAGAAACTCCTCAGATCTGTTTTCAGTCAATGCTAAATGCAGCTCCTCTGCATAGCAAACTAATTAAAAGGTAACAGATTTAAAGTGATGTTAGAGTTAATGCAAATTTTTTAACAATGTGTGATAACAAATCAATTTCCACAGTGGCTTACAATATGAATCTCAAGAACGTAAGATGAATTATTCAAAGACACTGTTTTAGATTTCACAATGTCTGTTAATAATTCAACAGATAGCCTGCACAAAAACATACCTGAGTTTGTGTGGAGATTTACATGCATATTTATAGTAAACCTTCGATTCATAAATTCATAATTTAAAGCAGAAATCCTGCAAAAATCCCCCCCCAAAAATTCCACATTTTAAGAACTAGACAATAGATGTCCTTGTCTGTGTCCTTTTAAACGTCATGGAGTGAAATACTCTTACAAAGATGGCATTCAATTCCTGGGAGAGGATAAACTCAAACGAACAGATTACAACACATTTCCTCCTCTTTAATCTGAGTGCTGATTGCGATCTTGATGGGTTCTTTTTTCCCCACAGGGAGAATTCTCCCACTGGTTATAACACAGTTAAACTCCTCACCTAGCCACTGGCTACCAGATCAAAGCAACATCCACTCACAGGAAAACAGTCAAGCAGGGAAAAGGTTGGTTGCTATAGCAACTTATACCACTTCTTGTATGGTCTCACACTACAATTTTATTATTAGGACAGGAGCATATTAACTACATTAATCAACCCAAGCACTTGCTCCTACAGCAACAACACCTGCTGTGATGATTGCAGATGGCAGCGGCAGGTTTATGGACTCTTGCTTATTTACAGATATTACAGAATAAACTTAAACATTAGCTATAAAAAGTGTTTTGCACTATAGCAAAAATAGTTTTCTTTACTCTATATACAGTAAGCTGTATTTACAGTACAGCTCAGATCAGATTATCAATCATTCAACATGAGATATTTTCATGCATGTAATAAATCACATTTATTCCAGGAGACTGAATGTCTATGGCACAGGAGGGTGGCAACATCACATATTCACTCTTGGATTTACAACACTTAGAATAAGAGCGGCCTTGAAAGTCTGACATTGCCTGCATAATTAAATTGTCTGGATTAAAGCAGGAATGCAGCCTAATCAGCAGCAGGATACGTTGATAAGCATTAAGCCACGAAGACAGAAATGATTAAAAATGATCAGAAGGTCCCATAATGCATCCATCCTCAAGAATAAGGTCAACCACTTTGGGTTTCCATACTGTCAAATCCATTAAATATTTGATTTTGACAGCTGTAGAGACCTGCATTGGCTTAGAACGGTGCAGCAGAGTGAGGAAGAAAGACAATACAAAACGTCCTTCATTCCTACAGTGTGTCATTGATTTTAGTTACTTGTGGGAATGTAAATGAATATGTCTGTGTAACACAAAATAGCTTGACATTTCTGGGTAACTCATAATTGCTCCTATTTTTCAGTGTCTCTTTTGAATGTGAAGCTTCCTTGCTGTGTTTTTCTTGTTGTGCCTTGACATTTGTCCTTTCCCTTTCAGTAGACCGTCTTCTTTACTCTTTATTTACTTTCCACTTTGGCCTTTTGATAGCTGACCACCCATTTTAAATGTTCCTGTCAGTCTGATGGCAGCACTTTGGCACCTGTAACACAGAAAAGTGTCCTTGCACACAACTTCTATCAAAATGGCCATTAGTCATTATTTGTCATAGGGTGGATATGACTCAGACAGGCGGTATTCTTGTTTGATTTAACTGAGTCTACTCTGATAATGAATACCACTGATGTCACAATACACCATCACTATTTCCATCTTCTTTTTCCCTCCCCATCGCCACAGTCATGAAATGGAAAGGTTCTACAATAATGTGCAGCAGAGCACAATGCTTTGCAATGTCAAGTCAATGTGAATGTACTGTAAAAATCATACATTATTTATAAAAGAAACTTGGAACATTGGAAAGATTTTAAATTTCCCCAGCTCTTTCATCAACTGCCTTACCCAGCATGCCTCTTGATGATATAAAGGAGTTAGAATTGAATTCATTTATAAACACCACTGGGCAAAGTGTTTTCCGATATGGGTGTGCATGTGTGTATGTCTCTGTATTTATCCCCCTTGCACATCTCAATACCTGATCTGAGAGCGTTCGATATAATGTAATTAATCATTATGCAATCATTAACACATCACTTTAAATATGTCTACTAGGGTTACTGGTGTCTAATTAGAGACTGGCATGTAAATTCCCATTAAGCAGAAGATGGTTCCCATGCGCTTAAAAGCAGAGGATGTGGACAAGCTTAATTTAGACCCAGGGGTTGGCTGTGCAGTGGATAATGCACTTCTTAATTTTATTATTGATGATTGACCTATTATGCTAGTACAGTGTTTTGTAGTTCTATCTAGCGGTAAATGCAACTTTGAGAGCAAAAAGCAGAAGCTTATTATATAGAATAGAAAAGCTGGTTTTACATCAGAGGCATGTAAGATTAAACTTTCATAGTTGGATGTTTGTTCCAGTTCCTGATGTTGCAAGTGCTGCATCACCTCTGTGGCATTTCTACTTCTATTTATGATAGCACTAAAATTACTCTCATACACAACATAAATACACTATAAATTTGTCAAACAGAAGAACCGCATGTCCTAAAGTCTAATTTCAACTGCCAACATTAAATACAGTGGCATATTGATATTAAGCTGGAGGCTACATGTCTGTTTTCTTGATAGGCTTCTAGTGTGGAAGACAGACAAAACTGAGGCAGGATAAACATAAACATATTCATTTTCCTCCTGTGGGCCCCCATTATGATTCATGTCTTTAGTATTTCAGCACAGGACATTTCATCAGTGGAAAAATTCCCATAGCCATTGGACTAGAAATTTGAATATTTCTTTGACATACAGTATATTTGTTATACAGCAATCTGTAATGTCAGTAATAGTGGTAAATTAGCATTTTTAAATAACTGATTAAACTAAACTAAACATGAATGGGAGGCCAAAATAATGTCTTGTGTAGAACAGCTTAACATTCGAATATCAACAAAGCTCAGAAGTTACAATATGAAATGTGAAACATAGTTTGGTGGATTCTTTTTGCTTATATGTCCTTTTATCGTTTTTGCATTTTAGCAGTGTAATTGGATCAAACACAGAACTTTGTCTCCACTTATGTGACTTAATTGCTTGTGATTTTCAGAGATTATATTTCATAGCGGCACTGTCTTGTAATCAACGTCTTAAACATAAAATCTTTTTTTAGATCAAAAAATGATCGGATGTAATGCAACTTGAAAAGTGACAAACAAATAATTAGCACCCGACTCGACAGTCCCCGCCAGCTATATGCAGCATTTGAGTATCTTCAGCTCATTGTTTTGGTTTAAGCTCTACACCTCTCTCCTCAACCTTGTTTCCAGTTATGCGCTAAACCTAACCAGCTCCAAACAGCCGACAGACACAGTTAGCGACAGAGCTGGTGAGCATAGTGAAGCCTTTAGCTTGGAGAGCCAGATATTTCCCTCAGTGGCTGGTGGAGACCAAAAAGAGAGCTAAAAGGAGATTGGACATTGGACCGGGGGCAGCAAATACACCTCGTAGTGGCTACTCTGCCAGAAATGCAACAGAAGTTGTGTATAGTGTATACAGTGCAGCTGTGGGTTGCGCCTCGTTGTTTCAATAAAGAAGACAGCAGTGTCACCCGCTGACACCAGGCTTTTTCTTCCGCATCACATCTAAACTGTACATCCATCATTTCCTGTGAATCCCGTCTGCATGGTAGCAAATTTGAATCCATAGCAAGGCAGACTCCACCAGTAACATTCCTTCATTCATTATCCATACCACTTATCCCAAAGGGTCACGGGGGGGGAGCTGGAGTCAATCCCAGCTGACATTGGGTGAGAGGCGGGGGAACACCCTGGACTGGTTGCCAGTCAATCACAGGGCAGACATGAAACAACAATATAGAGAGGCAGTTACAGTGTGCAAATACATATTACGGCTTTTGCTGAAAAAATGTTAGCCATAAATAGCATAAAAAATGGGATTTGATGTAATGACAAATAATATAACTTCAAAACATGTCATGCGGTAAAGCAAAACTGACCTTGAAATGCCTTCCGATATGCCAGCCAGATTTTCATGATTATGGAGTTTTAAAATGGCATGACCCCTCTGCAAATGCCATGGTGGAACTGTATTACAGTGACTCTGCTGTACACGTCCACTCCGTTTAGTGGGCTTGCATCAATCCTGCTTTGAGCTGTAATGATCTGTGTGACCAAATGACGAGAGACAGCAATGCAGTTATGCAACACAATGCTGCTTGCGCAACTGTCATCTTGAACTTATCTCACACAGGGAGGGAGACATATAATGTTAATTAGCTTGAAAACACAAAACCTTCCTCAATACCTTTCTCTTTTACATGCTTGCTAAAAATAACCCATGCAGTATGATCGAGGGGATTTTTAACTACAACAGCATAGGCTTTAATTACTGGAATATCTCCTTGGCAAATGTTTATTTCTGGTGAACTTTTGAACTGAGTAGCCAAGCTGCATGTTACCATTATTACTGTTTGTGTTCAGCCGTCTCTATTTAATGTGCCTACTGGTTATGATGGATATTTTCATGGGCCAATTGCTCTTGTTTCTATGGATAGCATGAATTACTAAATCCATCATGAGAAGAAAGATTTGTACTCAAATGGAAATCTTTAGCATCCCACTGCTATATCATGTCAAATGCTTCAAAAGAATATCATTGCCCCTGGTTAGATCTTCATCTCATATCTTTCTCTATCCATGGGAGAGTGTAGCTTCAGTGATATCGCATGACATTCGTCCCAAGCATTTACCAAGGACAAAAATACAACGCTTTTAATCCAAATCCAGTCAAACCCACTGTGTTGTTGAGGTGAAAAGGTTTATCCCTGAATAAATGAGGAACCAAGCATCAAATCTTGAACTTGGATAAGTTAATAAAGGTTTATCAATAGCAGCAAAGACAAGCTTTGAATGCAAACACTCCCTATCAGTCGCGTCCCGGCAGCAGTTGGTTTAGAAGAGTGTGTGTGTTTGGAATTTTAAAAGCAAGGATCCAGAGACATTATTGAATGCCAGCAAAGGGGTCAGAAAGGAAGTTGCACTGAGAGGAAGTGATACAGAAACACACCGTCGGTAGTTAGAGCCATTGTCCTGCAAGATTGTGATGGGGACAAATTGCCGTCACGCTCCAGGGAAAATCGTTTGCATGTATCCAGTTAATCCGTACCTGTTTCCCTAACTTGTGAAAGGCAAAGGACCCAACTCGATGATATCTATGAAGAGGTAGTAGGGGTGCTGCAGCAGTGCTTACAGAATAGGTGACATTGGGATTTGTGTGTATCATACAATAAGATAAATTAAGGAATTATAGCACACATAAGTATGTCTATGTTGAAATAACTTAAGAAATGGTGATGCAAGTTTAGCCTACATCCAGACTGCGCTGGATTAGCTTCCAGGCTGAGAAAAGGCAAACGAATTGAAATGCAAATAAGACGGGGATTACTGAGAGAGCATTCAGTCTACTAGAGCCTCCTCCATTAATGGGTGAAATACTGGTCACATTTGAAAATAGTGTCTAAGCCTAATAATTATTCTCTCTTTGCTTACTTTTGCTTATAGCAGGTTAATAACTGACATCCACAAATAAGAGAACGTTTAGCACCTTGCTTGGTAGATTACTGAGAATACAATATAACAGCAGCGTAATGATCCAATCAAAGTCGATAATCATTCCCATTACTCCACACACTCAAGTAGTGCACTGTGGCAAGTCGTCCCTATTCCCTAAACATGTTTACCCTTGTTACCGTCAACCTGAAAACACATTAGAGCTGACACAACATCAGCGAGAGAGGTAACGTTTTCTCCCTACATGGATAAGCGATCTATTTGGCTATCCGGCAAGTTGCAATTCAACACAAGGAAAATGGTGCTAAATGAGAAACTGAATCATCTCAACTTCAAAAGCATGCTTCCTGCACACCCAGGAGTGTGAAATCTGTAGCTGCGGGGATGGCACCAACTTGAAAGTCCCCAAATGCAAATTCTCTTTTATAGTTTTTCAGATCAGTAAGGAGAATAGGAGAGGTGTTTACTGACTCTCCTCTACCTTATTAAAATGCACGTTCTGCCCTTGAATGTGTTTCTGTCTTTGGTAGGGTCTGCAAATGAATTATGTTTTTGGAAACCTCATGTACTAACAAAATGTAAACATTTTTTTCCTTTAATATGTTATTGTGAGCTTTAAACTGTTTTGCCACTGTTTATCTGAACACAGTGATGCACACCTTGCATCTATATTAATGTGTTTTTCCACAAAAGAAATCCATGGGACTAATCATCATTGGCAGTCAGACATGTGCAGTTTCCTAAGTGGAGATTGCCCTCTGCTGGCAAACTGTGAGAACAGCACAACATGGCTCTATCCATTGATTCTCTTCTCATTCATCCTGATGTAGCAACCAAAATGTCCCTTTTCCCAGCAGCTTTCTCCAGCTCCTCCTGGGGGATTATCAAGTGCTCTCATGCAAGCTAACAGATGTAGTACTGTTAATTGTATTTGTCTTTACCACTGCTCATTTCCTTTCCTCCCTTTATGCATCTTAAAGGAAGTGAGGGAAGGAGACAGAACTGAACAAATTTAGGACAGTTGTTTGCTGATATTATCAAAAATTATAATATTATCCATTACCGAAGTGGTCGTAATGTAAATCTTTAGTCCAATAACCAATTATAAAATTAAGTATTCCAAATTCCATCTTGATTTTACTTTGCATTGTATTGACATCAACAAAGAGCTGTGCAGTGCATGGTGCCTATACTGCATAGGTCGTACAATTGGCTATACCTTTAGCCTTACACTGTTCTCTTTAATGTTAAGAGTGAGGAAATTACTATAAGAATACTAGCTGTGTCTGGGCATTAATGGGCATGCCATTAAAGAACATTTCCCTGTAACATGTTCTTGCGTTTCCTTCTCCTAGTAGGAGACCTTGAAGCTGTTTTTGTCTCCCACAGTATTAGGATAGCCGGCAAGATGGAAGCACTAACATCGGTTTCTGGGTCACAAAGGGATGCGGGAGGTGGGGAGTGAAAAGAGACACATTTTAAAGGGAACACAACACACCTGTAGTCTCACCAGCTGTCCTTACCCCAAGGTCTCATGCCAGCTTTTTCTTTAGGGAGTAACAAGGATATCCTGCATACGGATGTCCCCGAGCCTGGATATGACAGTCAGGAAAAAATAAATACTGCTTTTTTATACAATCATTTTTGTTGTAAATGTGGGTCATTGGCGTGCAGTTGAAAGCAATGTCCATCAACTAAACATGTATTTTGTCTCGCTTTTCTGAAAAGCCTGAAGTGATCTTTTTTGTACGTTTTAGTTCTACATACATTTGTAAAATACTTGTATGATTTCTAAAGCATACACTAGTTTATGTAGTTCCTTCATGCCAGGCAACCGTTGATTTCTATTCATGACAATACATCATCATTGATCAAAATCAACTTGCAAAACCTTTAAAGACACCTGAGCTGGGCAATTCACCACAGTGAATTCCAGTATATAGTATATATATATACCCTAACCCTAACAGCTACAGCTGATTTATGGTGATTTTTGATGGTAAGTATCTCAGAATTTGGGCTGTTGAGCTGCGTTGCATTCACAAGTTATGTTGTAGGGAAAACTAAAACCCTATATAAAGAAAAAAAAAATTAATTAAAACCCCCGGAACATACAATAAAAACATAAAAAATATACAATAAAAATTGATCTGTTGAGCAACCCACTTTTGTTGTTCTGCTATTCTTAAACTATTTCATATTCATACAAGGTGATCTATAACAATATCCTAACAACCTGACAAAGAAAAAAGTCTGGCAATTTCTTTCTACCTCAAAAATACAGATAAAAAAAACAAGCAGTGACATCTGTGAACATCCCTAATCCTGCTGCAGTGGCGGAATGAGAGATGACCTCCAGAGCAAAGTCATCTAATAACGGCTTGGAGGAGTCAAACATGGGAGCATCCATTCTAGCCCAGTGTGAAAGGATTAAGCTCCCAGAGTCAGTGGGGCTGTGACCAGTCTGTCACTTGGTATGCTCAGACAGTTTCAGAGGTGTTTCCAGGTTTGTATCTGCTATACAACTGGATGATACACAGCTGTACCCTCTGCCATTTATCAACTGGTCTGGCTGCAATAAATAAGTGGATGCAGAACAATTTTCTTAAATGAAATGGAGAAAAAAAATGAAATTTTATTACTTGGCCCACAGTCAAAAAGCTTGGCAGTTTGGCTCCACAGGTTAAATCAGAAGTCACAAGCCTTGGTATTATTATAGACTCAACCTTGAGTTTTAAATCACAAAAGGAGGGTGACCAAGGCAGCTTTCTTTCATTTAAGACACATTGCTAAGGTACGGCTGTTCCTATCCCAACAAGATGCCGAAAAACTTGTTTATGCATTTATCTCAAGTAGATTAGATTACTGTAATTCTCTCCTTACTGGTCTTCCAAAACAATCAATTGATAAACAATTAATTCAGAACTCTGCTGCCAGGCTTTTAACAAGAAAGAAAAAGAGAGAACGCATCACCCCAGTTTTCGCAAACCTGAACTGACTCCCGGTGTCTTCTAGGATTGATTTTAAAGTTCTTTTACTTGTTTACAAGGTTCTTAATGGTTTGGGACTGGCCTACATTATTGAATCTTTGTTGTTTTATAATCCTTCACGGCCTCTTAGATCCTCTAATGCCGGTTTTTTAAATATAATCTCACACACGAATAAGAAAATTGGCAGCTCAGCCTTTTTTTTTTTTAAACTATGGAACTCCCTACCCTACGGAAGGCTATAAGAGATGTTTTTGGGCATGTGTTTTCTTCTCGCTCTGTTGTTCCTTCACTTCTATTGTAAAGCACATTGAGCTACACCCCTTGTATGAAAGGTGCTGTATAAATAAAGATTAATATTATACATTATGTTTTGCAGGGTTTTCACAAACAAGTGACAGCGGAATGGACTTAACGTCATAAATGTTGTTTTACATTCTATGTTTTTTTATATCGTTGGAGCCCTTCAGTGAGGTTTACACAACACTAGTGATTGTGTGGTTGCATTTAGTGGTAGTACTGCATTATGTAATACTGAAAGGTCCTGTTATTTTGTCCACCCTGCGAATAAATAAACATATTTAAAACAAATGCAATACACAAGTAAGGTGATTGTTATTTTATGGGTAGTTAAGCTACTGCAATTGAAAAGCAGCTGAAAGCTATAAATTCAGACAAAAATCAACTGTTACAGTAATTATAGCTTCTGTACTTTTGAGCAAACCTTATTTGGTTCAGGGTTTCCAGACACTTTTGACAATTTTTATTTTTGTTAAACCATGTCAGTCCACCTTAATTTAACAGGGTTACCACCATTGTGTGAAAATATTCAGTAAATCTATTAACCTTATAACACATTGAAGAATGATTTTTAAAACTTATAAAAAAGGTGGTAGTCATGTAAAGACAGGCCAGACAAAGACACCAATTACAGGTCCCACATGGCTTTGAAATAGGCCCACCATTAAAAAAAACAAACCCTTATGGGAGCCATAATTGTTGAATTTTATTTACTTAAAGGTTCATATTAATTTTCATACCAGTCTTAAATAAAAAAAGCTATTCAAAACATATGAATAAATTCAGCAGCACACATGACAATTTGCTTAGGAATACTCTGTTGGAAGTTCAAAAAACTCAATGCAAAAATGCATTGTGGAACAAAACATATTTGCCTCAACTAGGGATCTTTGCTCCCTATTTCCAACCAAGTCTGCAAGTATAAAGCAGATGAGTCTGCCTGAGCTTTGTGGTAGACCGAATTGTGTTGGGATCACACGCGTCGCTGAAATTGTGACCATTCACTCCACTGTGAATTATTTTGGCCCCGCTTTGTTATTACATTGTGACAGAGGATTTTAATCCTCTCATTATATTGACAGATTCTACTGTTCAGGAGCCACCACACTATCAAAAAAAAAAAAAAACAGAAATCAGCTGAAAAGATTGACCTTTGACGTGCAAAGCAGGCAGCAATCTAATAACACTAGAAGCAGATGCACTGACCTCTGAGAAGACCATCATGCATGAGTGAATGTGATGTTAAGTATGATGCAAAACACTGTTTCTCTTTAGTCCCCTACAGATCCTGGAAAACATGACCATATTCTTGGAGGAAGATTCAAATTGAAGTAAATTCAGAAAACATTCCAAATATCTACTGTGTGTTATATTATACCACAACTCTGACAAGAACAGTGAGCAATACTTTTTAATTTGCTTTATGTTCACAAAAATGCTGTGATTTCTTTTGACTCTTGGAGGTCAGAGTATAATTACAGATTATTATAGATTTTGCAGTGCAGGTATGCCAGCTTCTCAGACCTGCTTTTCCTCACCATGGGAAACCACTCCTGATGGTTAAGCTCCACAACCCTGTAGCCTGCCAACTTCAAGTGCCTCCTCTTCATGGCATGAAGGCCCAACAACTGCTCTGAATTGTAGCAGTAGTGGTTCCTGTTGGACACCTGGATAGCAAGTTTGACTGTGCCTTTGGAGTCTGAGCCTAGGCTACTGGGTTTGGTAAGAGCATCTGTAAGGTCAGTGGTCAGGTATAGTCCTGTGTCAAAGAGTCTCTCACCTTTATCAGGCTCTACTTTGTGAAGAGACACAGGCTCAACTCTACATTCTGTGGTGTTTTTGGTATTTGTTATCTGTGCTAAAAGTTCATTAGTTATAGGTACTCCTATATTCATTCTCCCCCAACCCTGATGAGAAGGAAATGTGGATGAAATGTTCTCTGGAGTTAATGTTGCTGTGTGGGATGTTGGGTTCACAGGTATAGGCTGTCCAGTGGAGTCAAGATGTACTTCCAGGTCGATGGAGCGAGTGTGTGGCAGAATCATTCTCTTACATACAAACATCTCTCCTCCAAGCAGATCTTGCAGAGCAGATTCTGCCGCCTGAACCTCTGGTTTCTGGCACACATCGGATTGAGCGAACTTCCACAGCATTTTTGGCACTTCCTCTCTCAGTTCACTGCTTAACCGCGGGCCAGTCCACTCAGGCAACTCCAGAGCCACAGCTCCATCTAAAGTGAACAAGTCTTTTTTCAGCTCCAGCTGTCTGGATTTCAGTGCTAAGTTGACAAAGTCAGGACTCAAAGCTAATGCAATTAGGTCCTCTGGGAACTGAGACACAAAGGCCAGGCCTAGAAGACCAGTAAGCAGATGCTCTGGGTATCGCTGGAATTCAGCTTTCCTCTGTCTCAGGGACTCTGTAAGGCTCGGATAGAAGTTCGGGCTCTTAACTGGGAGAAACCCTAATGTGCCAAAGGCCCACAGCAGTTTGCATGAGTCTTTACTCCTGCAGTGTGGCACCAGTAAGGGAACTCTCTCAGATATTGCTATCAGCAGGTTATCATTGCGGTGATGCAGCGCTGAACAGGCCAGTGCCACATGCATCAGCCCCTTAACACCCATCCTGTGGGCCCGTAGAGGAACTTCCTGTGCTATGGCCTTTAGCCAGGCCGTGTGATACAGGTAGTTGAAACGCAGAAATTTCAGCACATTCACTATGGCAAAGTCACTCATCTCCTCCACAAAAGAGTGTGCCTTGTCAACAATATGAGTCGCTGAACCCTCAGATATTAAAGTCTGGGATTTAAAGAGTGCCAAGCATACAGTACCAACCTCTTCTGGGTACAGCTGCCGTAAATGACGCATGAGAAGCTGCTCTACAGGATGGATCAAGTCTTTTGGGCACTGTCTACCCTCTCCCATTATATTCAACAGTTGCACCAGCTCAGGGACCCCCATCACTCCCAGATACATATTAACTGAGTCATAGAGGTGCTGCAAGAACTGGGGGACCTGCCTCCCAATACAGCGCCACAAGTCAGCAGCTAACAGCAACTGGTGTAAACTCATCTGGTTGGCCCGGCGGCTCAGCTCGACCTCATACAGCCCGAGCACAGTGTGGTCATTGGGCATGTCCAGCCACACAAATGACTGCAGCACCTCCAGCAGCTGAAGTGGAGTAAAGAGGCGAAGGTGTTCCACAGAATATCGGAGGAGCATAATGAAGCGTTGGTCACTCTTCACTAATGACATCGTGTCTGGGTGCACGCGGCTAAGCTCTGCAAGAAACTGAGACACGTCAGAGGGCGACATTCTGCCCCTTAAAACCGTCACTTTTTGGAGCAGTGGCAAGGCCTCCTTCCATTCCATTGGATGAGGCCTCTGGGTGAGGTCAAGGGACATGGAGGCATATGCTGGCCGGCATTTGAGGAAGACACGTGCATCTACCTTAACATCTGGCGGTATGGGTTTTCCATGGTACAGTGACACTGGTGGAATTACAGGTTTGGGGTCTTTGTTGAACGCCAAGTCAAGAAGTGTGTTTTTTGAGCTGGAGAGATGCCGTGAGCAACTCACACTGTAGCGATTGCTCTGTTGCCAGAAGGAAGGTGCAAGAGTGGAGACACACAGTTCATCTTCATCATTATCACTTTGTCTCCATGAGGTTGCAGAGTTCCACACACAGTGATGATATGAGGAAGGGTTGTAATACAGCTTGTATCCTCTTTGGAGAGGTGCCTCCTGGTGCTGCAATCGTCCTTTATTACCCTCCTTATCATCAGTCTCATCCTCTTGTTTGACGTACGCGTGCTGAGCCTGGGCAAATTCTTTTCTCAAGCCTGGGAGGCGGCGTAGCCTGGACACCCGCCGGCAAAGCACATAGGCGGCCATCAATCTGCCGGACTAAACAGACAAAGGCAAGATTTTACAAAAAAAAAAAAAAAAGCATACGGCAAAATATAAGTGCTACACCGTAATATGCAGTAATTTACTACAAAAGGCTATTTATTGTTTGTGACCTCAATTTTGGTCTAGGATTTCAGAGACCAAGAAAACAGTGCTTCTAAAACAGAGTAACATGTAGACATGGAAATAACTTTGTTTTGAGGCACTCAATTTTGATTTCAACAATGTCAAAAATTAAGTTTATGTTTAAAATGTATCAACCTGTTGTGAATGTGCTTTTGTGTGACGTATGTGTTGGAATATTCAAATCCAGGAAATGCAAATAACTCCGTGGTTGCACATTTTAGCTGACATTTATGGAACATTGCTGTCTAAAAGCTTTGTATAGCAAATATGATAATTGTCGCATATCTATTTAATTGTACATTCCTAATGCACAGTTCTTGTCAAGCACAGTATCGACTAAGTGAATAGTTAATTTTCCTTAATGAAAAACCATGCCTAAAAAAAAGGACACTAAGAGTGCAATATTTCCTGTCTGAAGCCCAGAATCCATGCTGATTAAATGAATATATACTTTAAAAGGTTCAATACAAACACGACCTTCACTCTAGGCCATGGCCTTGGACTGCCTGGAATTAGTGAGTGTGTCAGGAACTTACAACAATCACTCGGACATGCTTTTAGTGTTGCTGAGACTCAACACCCAGCCATGTCCTTTAAAATGACTGTTTCCCTGCAACAAGGTAACTTAACAGCTCGTCTTTTTAATTAGAACATACCTCACATTTTTATAATTGTTCTGTGTTGTGTTCCAACATTCATGTTATGGCTAGTAGTTTGTCCATCAGTAAGACGACAACAGACAGCCACATTTTAGAATAGAGAAGGAGGTGTCAGACAACGGGTGACGTTGATTTAGCCTCACGATGATAGGTGTCCGGCACAATAAATTATAAAATAAAATCACATTACAAACACCTGTATGTCCTGTGAACAGGTCGTTCGACTCACCTTTACCTCTCCAACGCCAACACGGGCCTGTTACTAACAGACTGAACATGTAGAAAATTACAAATAAACCCTCATGGAGTTATGAGGAGGCGAGAGGGCGCAACATGGACGCAGCTAGCATGCTTCACGGAACTCAAGCATTTCAACCTTCAAAATAAAACAACAAAGACTTTGTTAGCTAGACGATGCAGCCATCGATGTACTACAAACAAGTTAAGACATGACGCTGTGATGCCCAGAGTGTAATAATGTATCGAAATATTCGGCGTCACCATTAGGTTCTAGAATAAATTAGTAAAATATTGTATTACATTATTGTGGCAGGTTGATGTGGCTTCCGTAGAGAGCAGCCATAACGGAACAGAGTGTGACTTACGGCAGCTGGGTAGGTTCAAACGTCAACAGACAAAACGCAATTCAATAAACAAACACAAACACAAACACTACCAGTTAAAATGCAGCTAAATAATATTGATCCGTTCTATTCTTGTGGGTAAATATACATATTTCTTCCTAGATACAGAACACTTAAAAGTCAAGTCTTCCATAGTCTGAAAAGCACATTGAGAAAAGATTCTTACAACAAAGAAATGTTTGGTTTGTTCACTTTTTAAAACTTATACCAAACATTTGTTTAATATAATTGTTTAAAACATAAAGAATTATATGAATGAGATCTTAAAGAGCTTAAGTATATAACTTTATCATTTAAATTGTTGAATCTAGACTACCATTATAATGAAGACAGGATTTTTACATAACAGTTACCGGCAATTATGTATAAATTATTCTACACATACTGTAACCAAAACAGAGTATGCCAGTCAGTTGTGACTGTGTTACCGTTGTTATTCTATTTTGCTTAATAGTTCCTTTGTTCCTTATGTATTTTCTAAAGCTGAATAATTTTGGAACATAAAACTGGAACATTTCAATTGAAGAAATCCTCTTCAGTTCACCCAACTGTATTGAATTACCTTAGCACATATATTGATTTTGAACTTGTGTTTCCTTGTAAACACATTTTGAATTTAATTAATCAGTTTTTAGTTAAGATTTAAAAATGTTGTAATCCTGTCTCATTCTTTCTGTACAAAAATGATTAAAACTTTAATCTGTGTTATTACTAAAAGTAAACACTTAAGAGAAGACATACACTGAGATTTCACTTAAAATGTAAAAGCATATTCTAAAAATTAATCTTATCTTAATTTTATCTGCGGGCCTGATATTCATTACCAACTTTAACGGGCTAAAAACACAGGTGTACGCCGCTGCTTCACATTCAGGGTCCTGGTATTGTGCATGTTGACTCACTCACACTGTCACGGTTTACTAATTGTTTCCAACTGCATTGGGAAGCAACGGCTGGGGGTGGCCTGCACTGTTTTTATCCTAATGTCTGCATCGGTTTTACACTTTTGGTCTGAGTGGGACAGAAATATTTACTTCTTGTAAGTTGAGGTATGGCTTGTTTTGTTTTGAGACGAGGATGGGAACAGAAATCTTGCAAAATAATTGTCTTTGCATTCATAATTTCAAATCTGATCAACTTCATATTGCCTTGCATTTTATATCCATAATTCTAAGACTGAATTAATCTTAGCAATAGTTCAGAATACTATTTGTTTAATTTGTTGAAAGATTTGCACAGTTTCCCTCCTTGTGGACTTATGTCCCTGAGCTTTTGTGAAAAGTATATATGTCCATATAACATTTAGATATGCTTTTCACATAACAGATTAATTTAAATGAGGGATTAACAACATTTTGTGTGTAAATATGTTACAGAAATGCATCACAGTTGATTTTGGAATGTCACCTCATTGGAATGTTTAATATTATATACACATCTATTTACTGGTTCTGTTAATTCTGCAGTCAGTTGATTTTGTCATATTTAAACAGAGCACAAAAAAAATAATAGTTTATACTTTTAAATGGCAGAACCTTTAAACAATATTCTGTCTTGCATCTGTGTGAGCAGGAGGAGAGCTTCAAATTCTGGGCCTCCATTGTGTGACTTTAAACATAACTGAATCCAGAGGTGAAAGGTGAACTAGACAATTCCCCTCATTTGTGCTTTATGGAGAAACACTCCTCTTGCCCTTTGAGTGGGAGGAGCCTTAGCAACAGACACTTGAAACCATGTTGATGGCAGTTACATTGATTTTCATTAACCTCCTGAGAACCGAGGAAAAAAGTATCTTTCATTTTAGCTTTTTTGTCTCAGCATAAAAACAATGTTCCCTTCATTCCGCCCAAACACATGAGATATCATTGGAAATGCCAAGATGTCCTCTATTTAGCACACCAGGACTTAGTAGGGCAGCTCAAATAAGTCAAAAGATATAGACCAAAAACTAATGTCCACTACAGAGGACATAAATGAATAGGCTGGGTCTCAGGACGTTAAAGTATTTGCTTACATCAGCAAGGTAACTACTGTGCATCAAGACATTGATGAAATTAAGTTTCATACCGATGCTAACACAGCTGCCAGAATACAAAATATGGGGCCTTGATTTAGAGAGTAATTTATGGTTTCAATGTACCACAAATGGTGGCCTCAATAAACCTGCACTTGCTTTGTAATTCTATTTGACATTATACTGTAGAATGCGTTTTGTTGTGAAATGTTACATTAATAAAGATAAATATGTGTTTAAAGAGGATGTAGCTGTGTGTGTGTATGTTGAAATATACAGGGTATATTTGGTATATAGCAATTAATCGGTAATCAAATAATGTCACTTCACAATATTCTTATGATAGCTTGCATAACTAGAAATTAATAATTTCACCATGTGTCTGTAGCCTACCCACAAACATTCATAACAGATAGCTATATATATATATATATATTTATGTATTTGGTATAGGAAAATTAATGTTCAGAACAACTGGATTCTGGTAAAGTGTAACTTTTTCATTTGTTCCTCTTTTAAGACGTAATGTTAACATACTGACCCTCTTACATTATTGGCAGTGGTGAGACTTCTGGTTTGTATTTCTAGTTAGTTATGTTAGTGTTGGTATGTATGTTTATAACATAATATTGTCCACAATTTCAAATTAAAAAAAAAAAAAACTTTCAACAGCAGATTGTATGAGCAAATTAGACACTTATGTTGTGATTTTACTGCAGTTAATCATTTTAACTTAGGCATCTGTGCAACTCTCACCTTGTTAAAAAAATAAGCGAAAATGAATCAAAGCATTAAATGTAGTTTGGTATTACAATACAAACAGCTCAGCTATTGTGACAATAGGACATCCGAAATATACAAGTCATTACAGAGGATCCTGTTGGAAGCATTATCAAGTTTTATATGGTAATATGAACGATATATAACAGTATGTACCAGAGACGTACCATAATGTCGGTAGGCTATATAACAAATGAATTTGAGCAAATTATTTTTCGTTAGCATGAAAGGCTATATTTATGTCTTGCGCTTATCTATAATCACAAGGCACTTTGCCTTCGCATCGCGCAGGAAAAAATTAAAAATAAATTAAAAATAAGGTTATAAAACTTTATGGGCGTCGACTTGTGCAACTCCTCTGTCGCTGTCGCCCGTGATAGCGCTTGCTCACTTGCTTTTTAATAAATGTATCTCCCCCCACGATGAAGACCCGTTTTGTAGTCTCGTGTATTTCACCGCCTCCGCGCGTTTGTCAACAACCTAAGTCAAGCGGTGAAACCGGAGAGTCGCGCTCGGAGAGGAAGTAGTTGATTTATGCTAATGAGGGAGTCGGGGTTTAGCTACGCTGGCTGGGAGCCGCCCTTCATTCACCACATGGTTAAACCTGGACTCCACTCGCGCCACTTTCGCAATCTTACTACGAATCCCCAAACTCCGTGCGAATCATAATAACGGCACATGGTCGTGCTCGTCGGGTTCCACGCGCTCGCTCTTACTCAATTTGTTAAGTGTGTTTCTGTCCTCAGGTCTGCAGGGTCCCGCTGAAACTGCGAGTGAACGGTAAGTCTGTACAAGTGAGTGAAGATGGTGGATATTTTTTTTTTTTAGGAGCCAGTGTCTTATTACGCGCGTGTTTATTGGCAAGAAACCTGTTAAGCCTTTTCGGGAGATGCGGTAAATGTTGGTGGGGGGTGGATAAGTGAAATGCTCGGCACCGTAGGCGACACCGCGGCCACACGGTCGCGGTTACATGTGGTGGTGGGGGGGGGAGAAGCGCTTTTAATCGTCAGTTTCCGCATAACAATGTTGCAAGGGGCGCATGGCAACCTCTCCTCCATGGTTGGAGAATGAGGGAGATTTGAAAAGCATGTGTTGCTGCTGCTGCACCTCGAGTCCTCGGGGAAGTGCGAGTCGCGCGTGGAAATGTGTGTGTTGCACGCTGAAGTAGCGGCGGCCAAGTTGTGGCCTCGCGTGTGCCCCCGTTGTCGGCCACATTTTTTTTTTTTTTTTTTTTGGATAGGAGTTCGGGTTTTCGGGCCGAATGTGTTGCGCTGCGGTTTACACTCAAAAAAAAAAAAGTGCCTCCAGAACAAAGCGGCAGCACATGGGGGGGCTCGCGAGCAGGCCGCAGCGCCTCCGCTATCCCGCGAGCTGCTGTGGGGTTAGCTAGCCGCTAACGCCCCGACGAGGAGATGTCGTCAAGTTGCGCGTTTTGACAGCGGCTTGGCGGGCCACGTTAGGCGTATTCAGTGTAAACGTCGGCCCCTACGAGCAGCCGGTGAACATACCCTGATATTGTACTGCGTGAGCCCGTACGAGTTAAGTTGCACGACAGGCAGCTAAGTTGGCTAACATGAGAGAAAGCCAGCGCTCTCAAGTGGATGGAGGGTGTTAGCCAACTACACAGCGTGCTCACTTAGTGCGTCCTTTGTTTTGGTATTTTTTTTTTTTCTTCAAAGCTTTCTTTTATTGCACAGAGTGTCTCGTTTTGATGCAACCGATCTGTGGCATTCGGCGTCTTTTATCGGCTGACGTGTGTTTCTGAGAGAGAGCCGTGCTGGCAGGTGACACGAGCTAGCGTGTGGGCTAGCACATGCTCGCGTTGGGACTGTTATCACGGAGCCCTCGGCGGCTGCCGCTGCCGCTGCGGCTGCAGCTGCTAGCTTGTGTGCTGGATTCTGACTTTAAGTTTGCAGCAGCTCGTGCCGCGCGCTCGGTGCGCCTCGCACACTTTCACGTGCACCCGATGCCGGCGTCGCGCGCACACACACATTTTAACGTCGCCACTTTCCGCCGTGCCGCTGCCCAGTCGATGGAAGTAGATTATGAAAACGCTCGAAATGCGGACTCCCGGGCGCCATGTTAGCGCGTGGGGGAGGGGTACAGCAATGTGACTGGAGCGCGAGTGTTGCTGTCCTCCGGCAGTCCTGGTTCAGACTCGGGTTTCCCCCCATTCAACTTTGTTGTCGAAGACCTTTGCGACATGTGGTTTTCCCCATGAGCGCGCCAGTGTTGAAACAACACGAGGTCTCCTGCATTGTCCTGCTTTTTCACACCTAACTGCGTCAAAATACACAGCAATGGTCACTTCTGCGGGTTGGAGGATCCCCTCAGTCCGCGGAATACTCGGGCTTTGTGCAAAGGATGAGAAAGTTGGTGGCATCCAACGTGAACGTTTCAAATTTAGTGAAGAAATTAAACGTGTTGTGCAAAAGAACAATAATAAATGGCATATATGGATAAAGTTGACAACGGAAACTACTGTTTCATAAATGTGCACATAGTTGCACTAACTGCACCAAAAACGGGTCAGTTTTCTGATTATCTAACTTCTTTTTGAAATCAAGTGTGTGTGTGTGTGGGGGGGGGGGTTGAATAATTAGTTTAACATTACCTGGCATTTCTTAATTTACGACCAGTATTTTAACATTTTCTTGTAGCCTATAA
>JAVQJF010004755.1:0-18215 GCA_036023855.1 Gadopsis marmoratus
GAAATTAGTGGGCGCGAGAGTTGCTGTGTGTGCCAGGCGACGCCGGGAGCTCACACACACACACACACACACACACACACACACACACACACACACACACACACACACAAGCTAATGACAGGCAGAGTGGAGGTATTGAAAGGTGTGACGGCCTTGTCAGGGAGTGTCCCTCCCTGTCCTCTACTGCCAACCAGCTCCCCGCTCCGCCACTCAGAGGGCATGGCAGACCACACAAGACTGACACCTGAAATATTGAGTTATCGATACAGTGTCTCTGTGTGACAGCGTGTGCGTCACTGTGCGAATGAGAGAGCTATTGATACAATGCCTCTGTAACGTAAGACCACCGCGCATGTCTTTATGTGTGTCTATGACATCTTCTGTGTGTGAGGTATCACTATATGTGTGATGGAGTTATTGATATTGCGCGCTTGGGCTCAAACCACCCATCGATTCCTAGACACACAACACCTGCATGCAAGTCAGGTAAAACCCGGCATGCGTCAGAAACGCGACCGAATGCTTTGCTGGCTGAAAGTTTTTATCAAAGACATCCAAGGACTTTGAAGGTGCATATTCCGGAAACTAGTCAATCAGCTAACATTATCGGCTGATTTTATATGTACACAATTGGTGACATTTAGGTGATAACATTTGCGTGTGGGCAAAGAAAAATGGAGAAAAAGAAGGGGAAAAAAAAGGTACCACTGGGTAATAGAAAAATCCAGAGCTATGATGTCAGGTATGGATGTGAGATATATAGACATTTTTTTGCAAGCCCTATTTCAGCCAGACAGTAGGGGGCTATTTGTAATGGAGGAAAGTAATAACCTCCATTTGTTCCCCCTTGTCCCTCGGCTTATGAAAAACGCCTTTACAACTTGCTTTGCCTTAACTGGGTTTTCTGGGAGATTTTCAAGTTTGGCAACTTGTCACTCGGATTCGAGCTGGTGGAAATATGATGTGCAGGTCATGGCTTTCTCTGCTAGTTCAATATGTTGCTGCGTGATTGAGGCAGGCTTGGCGGAGGGGATTTGGGCTATTAATAAAGCCCAGGGTGGTCGCAGGGCCAGCAGATATTGTAGTGCTGTTGTCAAAGAAAAAAACCTATAACTTTTTTTCTGAAAGTAAAGCAGAAAATAGACTTATTTGGTTGAAAGCTGAATATTTTTGATACATTTTCAGTAAAAACAAATAATGACAACCTAGCCTTTTTTTTTTTTTTTTGCTACAAGATCAGCAGTATCTTTGCTATGTGTTATTCCACATTCTGGTCTGGTGCTCCACGAGCCCCCGGAGAGCTCGGTCAGCCGGCTGAGCTCGCCGCTCCCCCTGTCTCCATCACTATCAATTGTCTTTGAACAGCTCCGATCATCACCTCAATTATCCGATGTCCTGCCCACCTGATGGGTTTTTGCCAACTATAACTTCTCTGAGGATGGACAGGGAATAATGACAGCTGAGGCCTGTGCTTGGGTTGCAGGGTTGAATACAAAGAGGGGCGCATGGATGTAGATGGCGGTAAAATTCGGCTTCTCCACCGCACACACACACACACACACACACACACACACAGAGGTTGACGCAAACACACTCACAAAAGACACACACAAACATGAGAAAACACACGTGCAGTCCTGTAGCTACATAGACACATATCCACAGATGTTGATGCAAGCACACACACACAAACCCCATTCCCACCTTCTGCTGTAGAAAAGCCATTTACTGACCGAGCGCCGAGGTGTCAAGCTCTAAAGTGAATCTAAGAACGTGCTTGATGTGTTCTCTCTCTCTCCCTCTCCGTCTCTCTCGCTCTCTCCGAGGCTGAGAGAAACTCATTTACTCTGCAAATCCAAATACACGAGCAGAGTGGGAAAATGTATTCGTACCACAGGTGATCTTATTATGGGCGCGGTAAACTGAGCAATGAGAACATCATCCACTGCAAATGACACCTAAACACATATCGACAAAGAAAAAAAGTAATATCATCTGCATAATCAGAAAACAGCAGTCAGGTACCATCATCTGGGAAATGGAATGAATCGAAAAGTTCAGTGCCAGAGCATCGTGCTATTTATGCGTGATAGTGATTCGATTTAAAGTCGGCGAGGAATCTCCATGTTTGCATGGGAAACAAGCGTGCCATGGGTGCTTCAGCTATTAGCCAAGCAAAGTACAAGGAAAAAATAATGTAGTGCTGCATACAAATAGAGTTTACATGAAATTATGTAGAGACGAGGCACTGGGGCTGACACATGATCACAACCTAATAAAACACATGAAATTCAATTATTACACTATTACACAACACTATTTAGATGGCCCACTGATCACTTTGCCTTTACTGCATCCCCTAAACTATGTTCTCCTTAAAGAAGCCTTTTACTAGAACTAACCCAGCCCTCAACACAACCCGCATGTTTAATCTTCAGTCTAAGACCAATATTGTATAACCAGATACTGGATAACCATTGATTACGTTTCACTGGAGCGGAAATGATAAGTTAATTAATGGAGTAGTCGATCAACAGAAAGAAAATTGCAACTATTTTGATAATTGATTAATTTTCAAGCAAAAGTGTAATAGTCATTTGATGATTTCGGGTTTTGGACTGTTGGTTGGACAAAACAAGCGCTTTGAGGACATGAACTTATTTCAATGTTTTCTGACATTTCACAGAATAAACAATTAACCAAGAAGCCAAAAAAATAATCATTAGTTGCCTACCTTCCACACTAATATCTGAAATTGCAATATGCCACAGAATATACAATTTCAGAAACACACTAGTATGTGGCATGTGTGTAATACCATTATCCTATTCTACAGTAAAAATGGCTGCCATGCACTGCTGAAATATGTATAGAAATTCTAACGTAAAATTCTGCAGAGGGTTATAGTTGGCTCATGATGGGAAATTATTATTCTGCACTGTCTCCGGGCCATCCAGCCAGATAGCTGAGCCATTAGCATTTTCCTCTTTGTTCCCATTTATAAACATTTTTGTTGTCCTGAAGGGTCATCTCTGTATTCTTCCATCTCTCCCTTCCTTCGTAATGAATGAGTGTAATTACCAGGCCTGATTGGTTGGAAGGTCATTGGGAATCCTGTAATTTTTCACTTATGTTAAGCTTGTGTTTGTGATGAATGTATCCAACCTTTCTGCATCCCTCCTTAGATTACTCTAGGCATAGAAATGCATCCACAAATTAAGCTGTTCATTGAACACTGCTCCTGGCCGGCCACGAGTAAGTTTATACAGATAAACAAATGGAAAGAGGTGGTGCGGTGGTTTTTAATGCCTGGCCTATTGCAGAGGAGGTATATCGGATATATTTACGTTTTTTTTTAATTCTCATTTCAGCTTCTCTTCAACAATGTTTTTTTTTTACACGTTGCATACATTACGAGACAGCGGCGAAAAACATTTTAAACTGTATCAAATCTTTGGTCTTTTGTTTTGACAGGATTATCTGGAAAAGTTAATTCGTGGCGTTTCTCCTGCTGAGGAGACCGGCAATGATCACGAGTTTCCAGATTCAGATGACAATTCTGTGAGCACATCGTAGCATTATATGTATTATAGTCCACTTAAGTAAATGCTTTATCTAAGTCCCTTTCAAAGATGTTTGTTCAACTACATGGTATAACATGTAACATGGTATGTTTAAGGCTATTCTTGTATCGAATGTAATTGTATTTTGGATTTAATAGAACTTTCAGGCTTTCCAAAAACAGCAGATTTCCAAAATATAATTCCACTCTCCATCTTCACCTCCACTCTCTTTCAGTTTCCCATTAAAGCTCTCTTCTTTGATCTTCACGTCTTTCTTGTTTTCCCTTCAAAGAAAGAGAATGTTTTTGTCGGACCTTAACCCACCACCTCTGTCTTTCTTCGTTCATTTTCCCATTTTCTAAACTTTTCTTCCCCTCCCTCTGGACCTATAATCTGAGTGTTTGGTTGAGGTTTCTCTTCTGTCGGTTGAATTAGTGGCCTGTCAGAGATGGTTCTGCTGCAGGGCGCTGGCAGCTGCCCCACTCACTCCACGGCCTATCAGCCTCACGTTCAGCTGTCCATGAAGGAGGGATGGAAGGACGGAGGGATCATTGGACAGAGTGAGAGTGAGGGCCAAAGAATGGAGGGATGTAGTGATAGAGAGGAAAGAGGGATGGGTTCTTGATGGGAAGAGGGAGTGGAGAGATATGGCTGAAGAATGAAGGGATGGAGTTGGAGCAGGGTATCCACTCAGGGGGCCTGTGGCCAAAAGCCAGGCAGTGAGTCAGTGGAAGGGCGCAGAGGCTATACTCTCCTTGTCTTCCTCTCCTTGTTTCCTTCACTCCCCCTGTTTCCGTTACAATTGCCTTCCTGGTGGACTCATGGGCTTCTCTTCTCTCTCTTTTCACTCTCTTTTCACTCTCTCTTTTCTCCCACAATCAGCCGGCTGACAGGCAGACTGGGGCCATGATGGACGATGCCCTCTCCGAGTCCGACAACATTTTCTCTCAGTCCCCGAAGCAAGATCGGGCAGTATCAGAGGTAGACCGGCGCTGGCCTCTTTCAGTGTTTGTGAGGTCCAATTGCTGTGTTCAGTCACCCCTCTCACGACCCCCATATCAGTTGCGCTGGACTTGTGCAAACTGGAGTTGACCACACGGCCCTGTCTTCTCAAAATCTGCACGCTGGCCATGCCACAACATTTAAACACGTTTCAACTCTGTGACTTTTCTCTCTTTCTCTTTGTCACAAGGAGCAAAATAGAAATATGAGATCATAAATAAAAGAAAAACTTACGTATAAGGACATCCAGATCTGTCAGAAAGTAAGATAACCTCCCTCCGCATGAAAATACATTCGCAGTAATTATTTGTTATCAAATGCATGATTTTATTCTTTGAAAAATCCTTTTAACATTAAGTAAATTCCTAGGTCAGTATTAAAATCACAAATTCAACATTAGGTTTTTAAATTCTTAATTCAGTAACAACTAAATAATCAATTGGTTAATTAATTTAATTATTTTCAGATAACCGATATGGTCAAATGAAAACAACAACTTTATGTTTGCAAAATAAAAATATGTTCTGACTACAAGGTCTCCTGCAGCATGAAACAAAAAAACAGCCACAACTTAATTCAATCTCATTAATTTGATAATGTTTAATCAATGAGCCCTGCTGTGTTAAAAGGTCTAGTTCAAACATTGATTACTGTCTTTCAATTCTTCCTCAACAATAAGCTGGGGGAGGCAACTTATCATTAGTGGACTTACGATGCTTTAATCTGCGCTTCCTGAGGTGTCTTCATGGGGAAAAAAAAAAGTCTTATTGTTGCTGAAATGCCGAGTTTTCCCCCTCTACACACACACACACAGTGTTGGTACACCCCTGGCCACCCACCCACCACCTCCTCAGGCCCCCCGGGCCCCCCATCCCCAGCCTTAATCCAATTTGTTCAGTCCCCCTGTCTTCTGCTAGCACAAAATTAAAGGCCTTCTCCCACAAAAACACCTCACATTTCCAAGGTATTGGCTGCCCTGCAAGACTAGAAACTTCATTTATTCTGGCTAACTTCTCAATTATCTTCCCAGTAGTGGAGACGTGTAAAAAGTACAAAAATCAATAAGATTCCATTCCCCTTGTATTGGAAAGGGGAAAATTAATGAGATAGGACACTCTCTTAATCAGAAATAAATGTTTTAATTCAGATAATGACATAGTTTTCCCTTGCAGAAGGATGACAAATGCAGAGGTGCTGCGAGACCCACCAAGAAGCAGTTTCAATTTTATTGTAAATATAAAAGGTATTGATCTGTGAGATGTACAAACCCTATTGCTTACAAAAGCCATTCAGGGGGACTGGGAAAACTATTAAGCGGCGGGTCAGAAATCAATAAACAACACTAAGAGGTGGCTGTGCCTGCCCTCTCTGGCAGATCTCTGGAAAGCCAAATGGCAGAGTTAGTGACAGGCGGCTCTGTGGTGGAGCAATGTTAAGGATGATAGGGTCAGCTGGTTAATGTTGCGAGGGCCCTGACAGGTCGGCAGCCCACCTCAGAGCTGGAGGCCTGACAAGCTGCCATTTAAACGGACACTGACTCATCAGCCTGTCGCTACAGTTAGTGTTTCACTGTGGTGGGCCTCCGCTGACAGCAGCCATTCTGCCGTTTCCCTCTTTCACTTGCTTTCCCCTTTGCTTTCTTTCTCTTTATTCATCTTTGTCTCTTCCTCTTATGCTGTGCAGTCTTATTTTTCTCTTTCTTGCACCTTTAGTTGTTCCTCTCTGCCCACGTTGCTTTGCATCCACTTTAGATCGGGCAGGCAGCAGTAGTTACATATGCATGTCTGATGTCGGAATAAACCGGTGAGAGAGCGCGCAAGCTGTTTGGATTTGGATTGCTCTGGCTTGAATGCAGAAGTTCGCTACGCTGACGGCTGACAGTGTTGTCCTGTTTGAATGCATACACTCATTAAATCAATAGTTTAAATTTGACTCTGCAGCATTTGTCATGTTTTGTACTTCCATTTCTCATATTTCTTGGGTTTCGCTCCTCTACTGAATATAACCAAAATGACAAAAACAAAACAAATCGGCGTAAATCATCCATTTTGAAGACAGCTGCGACAGAACATAGACAGCTTTATGTTTTCTGTGTTCCTTGTAAATATTTTCGTGTTTCAGTATCAAGTATTTGATGTTTTAAACATGACGTGGCTGTGGCAGATTTAGATGTTTTCTAGAGTTTAGAGTGGATTGTGTTTTGTCCCTACCAAAATCTGTGACAAACATATATTTGATGAATCAAACTGAATCTGAAGGATGGATTCTGGATGACCAATATGTACAGGCTATGTCAGTGTCCGGTGAGAGAGAGGTTATGGTGGGCCTGAGGGATGGATTGGTGTTGATTTAAAAGCGGGAAAGGGAAAAAGTTGGGTTGTCTAAGCAGTAATTATGGGGGAAAGCAGGCGACTCACCAGCCAGCCAGGTCAGATGACTTAACCTCAGATCTATGCACTCCATTGCACTGTCGGAGGGTCAGGGCCCTCTGGCAACGCTCACATCCTGGGCCTTCACTGACATCACAGCCAGGCACACTGAACGTGAACCGTCTTACGATGTCATAATTCATTATCTCTCAATATTATACAAATTATGACATATGTGTTTTCAGATAAAATATGGGAGAATCACAGGACAGATGAGACACGGAGCAAAAGCTGTACGCCAAAGTTACTGGTAGTGTTTGAATCCAAAACGGCTCAGGAACATGTGATTCAGCTGTTGAGCCACTGGGACACCACAGCAAAGCTATCTTAACAAACATTGTAAATTGATAAATCATTGGAAGACGCAGAGGGACTGTATCTGCTGGGAGATGCTAAGCAGGCTTAGAGGGGATCAGTCTGTGAGTATTGCCATCTTCAGCAGGGGAGATCCGCTACATCCGCCAGACAGATAGATAAATAAATTGAGGCGTATGTGTCTGTATACAAATGAATGAGGCTGTAAAAGAGAGCCAGAGAACGAGGATGGGAGTCCGGATGGGAAGGGGGAAAGAGGCATAGAAGGGGATGTCAGAGAAAATCCCACGCCATCTTCCCCTGCGTTGGGACGACGATGATGAGATTTAAGAAGGGTCAACGGCACCTATCAGTAGGTGAAGTGTTTAGTGGGAGTGTTTCTCCACCCCCTCCTCCTGGAGTGTCATCCTGTGTCACTCTCATCTCCCCAGTCTGATGATGAGGGGGCTGGGGGGCCCAAGGTGCTCGCTCCCTCCTCAGGTTTGGGTCATTTGACCTCGCTGTGTAATTCCTGCCTAATGCCCCTCGTACGAACAAAGCCTGCATCCGTGGCACACTCAGACCCCACTTGACCCCCGCAGCCCAACACAATGCAATTGGCCGTGTCATTATATCAGGCCCGCTCTGTCCCATCTCTCCCTACATGCAACGCGGGACTGTATAAATTGATTTCCAGCTGCTGGTAAAGCACCTTTGCATCTCTCCCATCGGCGTGGGGAAAATGAGAAAAAAAATGACAAGGCAGGAAAGGTCATCTGATATCTTAGATGATATCCAGGGGAAAATGGGTCTAAACAGTCAGGGAAAAAATATTTATCTACAGCTCCATCTGAATTTCCATTTAACGCCAGCAGCAGCACCTCCGTCTGAAGCAAAATGGTGTTTATCTGTAGCGGCTTTAGCAGACTGGTACTACAAACAAATGCAAATAAAGCTGTAACTCACTGGGAATAAATTTGACTAAAATTTGACTGTACATTTTTGTATGAATTGGCATTTAAATTATGAATACTCAATACTTTTAGTATGTTTATTTAAACAATAGATATGAAACAAGTAGAAATGCTACTTTGACTTTTATATATTTGGTACAATATACGAAAGATGAAATCATCTTTTAACCTCCATCTATGCATGATTCCTACTTTAATATAACTACTCATGACTCTCGCAGGTACAAAGTTTTAACACTAGGGTGCTTGCTTTCCTTTTTGTTTTATAGCAGAACAAACTACTCATTTTTCATGGCTCTGATGTATATGGTGACCGTGACTAGTCCATAACTCAGGCTAAAGAACACAGGCACTTTCCCCACTTTGTTGTCTCACCAAAGAGAAGACCTTGCACGGCGTGGCACGGCGCAGCGTGCGGCTAGGGGAGAGACAATTTATGATCCGGTGACACCAGCAGAGGGGGTGATTTATAGTTTAATTTGCTGTGGTAATGGACAGAGGATAATAACATGTAAAATATTAATCAATGTGTAGCAACAGCAGACATCATTTGCTAAGCTTGTTATCCGCTGCTCTGCCCCTGACAGTGAACAATTAAACTGACACGAGGAAAACAAGGCGTTGAGCAGGCATACATGGGCCGAGCCTATAGGGCAGAGGGGGGGTTCAAAGTCTGGTTCGGGACCTAGAGGCAGGACATGGAAATAATGTATGTTGGTTGGATTAGTAGTTAACAGTACTTTGGATTCATGTGCTTCTCTATAGGCCTTGTGTGAAATAAGCACAAAAAAGTTATTTTAAAATTAAAAATGAATGTGCAAATGTTTAATGGAGAGAATTTAGCGTCCCTGAGAAAAAACAGCATGAGAAACTCAAGATATAATGTACTTCTTACAAACATTTTTAAGCTAAATGGTGCATGTGCAAAGCAGGTGAGAATCTGAGGGAATGTACTGTAAATGAGCAATATTATTGGCCACGAAATGAGAAAACATATCAAAATGCCCAATACAACTTGCCTGTAGGACTGCTAAGGGAACAAGCAGGCTACCTGAAATCATGTCCACCCGGTTGACCTTTTGTTTTCTGTGCCAGAGACACACACGGCTGACAAATGAGCTCTCCGAGGCACAGAGCCCAGTGTAGCAGTGTATGTTGAGTGATGTCTACATAATTAACGTGCAGTGGTTTAGCCTCAGTGATGAAGTGTGTGTATGATTAGGGCTGTTACGGGGGATCATCTAACCTTGTTGGAGCAGTGGTGAGATAGTAATATCCCCTCTCTGCTACGGTCGGATGGGGCTGAATGATGGATTATAATTTCGCTTTATGCTGCAACATTAGAAGAGTGCTGGCTGGCAAAAGCACACAAATATTTGGATACATAAAATGTATGAAATAATAATATATACATTTCTGCTGTGATAACATAGGATAACTATTGTGAGGTGATGGGTGAATGCGCGCAGAAAAAGTAGAATTGTTGACAAGATGATCAATATTCATAAAAAAAAATCAAATAATGTATTTCAAATGAATAGCTAATCGAAAATAATCAATAGTATGTTAACTGATGGGGCAAATGCTGTTAATACAACATGAATATTTTATGTCCAGCTACCGAAATTGTCTTTTGTGTTTTGTGGGCAGAAAGACATGAGACAAAAGAAAATAAACAGATAAAATGTGGGGTTTTTTCCATTCTTATTATTTATTCATTAGTGAAATTAAGTAGATGTGTCAGCTACAGCACATTCGCTTTAACAGGACTGTGGGTTCACATTTTATGTAAGACAGCATGGAAGATTACACATCTTCCTTTTATTCTTCCCTTCCTCCCCTCAGCAATACAATTCCCTTTCACTGCGCTTCTTTCTTTTTCGTGTGCATGTTTCTGCCCCCCCCCCCACCCCCATGTGAAGGCTATCTGTGTGTGTGTGCACGTGTGTGTGGATGGAGGTGGGGGTGGCAGACAGTCTTTGGTGTTAGATGTATGTAAGGTCAGAGCAGGAGATGAGCCCTGGACCACAGGAGAGACTTAACAAGAAACCCCTCTCAAAAATTCAATTACAGCCTCAAAGAAATTAATAAATCCCTTTTTTCTGTTGGTAGGAACAAAAATTTGTCAACCTGTCCATTTTTCCTGCATCTCCCCCTGACCCTGGTCAATTACATTGCTTGTAAATAGTTTTTATACATGTTCAAATAATTGCTCATCCTAATGTGCAGTGATCTGTATTCGTCATGCTCCGTGGCACCGAGCCCATCACTCGACTCCGCCACCCGGAGCCATTTTGCTGCCGTGGCTGTAAGTGAAATTGAAATTGAAGTTATAATTGATATCGGGGCCCATCACCATAATGGGTTCATCATAGCGCCATCTAAAATATTAATTTTCTAATTATGGATAAATGATCAGACAAGCTGAGCCGGCGCTGGCTGCGGAGCCCCTGGGAGCTGGAGCGATGCGGATGGGAGGACAGGGCCTTGGAAAGCCCACAAATCTTCTCTAATCCTCTACCGCACAGCACCCTGGCTCCATTCCCCCCATAATGGATAAATAATAGTTAAGAATCAGGCTGTTAAGCTCAATTTTCTCTCTTGCTCGCTCTCTTTCTTCCTCTCCCTTTTTATGTTTGTATGGGCTGCCAGTGCATTGTTGAGTGCATTGAGTGATCTTCTTTTTCCCCACATTTTCTCTCCCTGCCTTCTGTCTTTGCAAAGCCTCCATCCTTTAACCAAATTCTAGCACACACAGGGCAGCTGTGTCAGAGGGGGGGCCCTGCAACACAATTTAATTGCAATCACTTACCAAACCAATGAGGCTACTTAACAATACATCTATTTGCACAGTGCAACCCATGATTGTCCTGCACACACACACACACACACACACACACACACACACACACACACAGACAGATTTTCAAAAGATATTTAACACAATAATTATACGAATTTAAATAGAAGATCGGAAGATTCCACGCTTATTTTCAAAATTCAATTTAATCATATACCCACAAAATTACCATATTTATTCACAAATGCCGACTGGGTCATTAAAATTAACCTTTTCACTTGGCAGGTAGGAGGCAAGGGAAATGTCCTTTTTATGTGGTTATTTAGGAAGGACGGCACACACACATCCAGGAATTAAACATGCTTTGGCAGAACGTAAATTTCCGTTTTATGTGGCAATACTTTCTGCTAATTGTTTCCCTGCACCCTGATCCCATAATTAGGCCTTTACTGATTACCTAATTACCCAGCAGCAGAAGGGCAGGTTGACGGCAACATTTCAGCCATCGTTCAAAGGCTCATTATCCCTCTGAAAGTCACTCTCTCTATCTCTGCCCCCCCCTCCTCTCTTTCCTCTACCTCTTATACTCTCATCCCTCCTTTCCTTTTCCTCTCCTTGCATCACCTTCCCTCCTCTCCTCAATGCACAAGGTAGCAGAAAGGAGAGTATGTGGACCACAACGCTCTGCCACCCTTCTGCATTTGTCAAGCTGTCTGTTACAATGGCAAGTTTGCCACATCGCAACTGCTCCTCTGACAGCCAAGTTTATATTGCAATGGGAACCCGCACGTTGAGGTGAGCTGGGCAGGCAGGAAAGGAGAGGGGGAGATGCAGGGGTAACAGGCAAAAAGGGGGATTGGGGGAAAGCGGAAAGTGCTGGCGAGATGGAGAGAGAGAGCTAAAGGGAGAATGAAAGAGGTAATTTATAGGTGGTGGGTTTGATTTGCACTGGCGCTCTTGTTTCACGGCAAGACATATGTCAGGAGCGGCTAGGAGGAGGATGGAGGAGGGAGCAGTGAGGGGAGGATCCTGCTCAGGCTCTCCCACCGCCTCAGGCCCCTCCTGGGCTTGCTCAGGTGCACAGAGCCTTTCTCATTTCACTGCACAGTGGGGCCTCCAGACATGGCACTGCGATGAGCCTCGGGGACACCCCCTACTTTGCTGCTCTCCTTCTTTCGTTCAATCCTTTCCCGTTTCTCTCAGCTTCTCTCAGTCTCCATCTCACCCTCTTTCTCTCCCACCGCTCTCCCTTTCCCCCCCCCCCCCCCCCCGTGTTCCTGGGGCATCCCTTCCCAGCAGGACGTGCCAGCAGACTAGGCACCGAGCACTTTTGTGTCACCACAGCCATTTGACTCAATGCGGGACAACATGGTTAATCACTAATCCAATTTTGGGGGCCCTGTGTGTCAGCAGGGTAGGCTCTGTGCTCTTGTCACACTTCATTAGGGCCATTACAGGCCATTTTCTTTTTTGTCTGCAGGCTAATGTTCTCAGTGACACATTGAACACCTTGAGGGCAGGTAGGGGAGACAGTAGAGGGAGCTGGAGAGATGTAAGGGGCAGGGATTTAAACCCTGCATCTCCAAAACTTTAAGTAATACCAGCTTTAATATTATTATTATTAATTTAAAGTGGTATGTAGGTAAGGATTGTTAATTTCTGAGTTCAGATTTGTGAGTGATGTGATCATCGGATGTTATAACTATTGTCACACTTTCTTGACCAAAAAACAATGAGTGTCTTATTGTTATTTATGCTCGTATTCAACTATTCTGTCAACTAAGTGCTCACAACCAAAAATATTTGTGTATTGCGCAAAGAATTCCTCCTTCTTTCTCCGACTCTGCCCCCCCCCCATGTTGTGCGACCAGGCCGATGATCAGATGGGTATCCCGGAGCTGGCAGAGCATCTGCTGTGACTATATCACAGAGTCTAATTGGCATGAAAAGAGCCACACAGAGCACTAGCTTGCAAGCAGGCCGTCCTATTATCCCCACGGACATCTCATTTAGGGGGACTCATGCAGGGAACCCGAGCTCCGACTTGCATGGTTTAGCATCTTTGACAGGAACATGTCCTCCTGAATGCTGCTTTAGTGACGGTTATTCAGAAAGCAGTGGGGCGTGCAGAAAGCGGAGGATATATATTTACAGGGACATAGTCACAAAGGCCTTTATGTTTATGAGGAGGATTTTATTTCGTGGTGGTTTGTGGGTTTTTCATGATGACAAGTTGGTGCTGAAATTGATTTAAAGGGAGTAAATTATTACAATCGGCATATTATCATACATGTGTTCTTTTTACATCTGGGTTTTCTTTTTTATTCAGGGGTGACATCTTGTTTTAGTTCACTATATTTACATACAAATCTAAGAAATTAAATGTACGACAAATAATAATCAATCAGTATCATCCAGAAGATTTTTTAGTATTTACATCTAAGTCATCTTTACTCAAATCAGATTGATGAAAATAAAAAAATAGTCAACTTACTGGCTATTGAGAAACACCTGCGTTCCCCAATTAGGCCAAGAATGACTAACGATTTTGAATATCGTTCATGGACACTGATTTAGGTCGCTAAGCGTAGTGAGTACACAAAGTACCATGGAAAAGTTTAATTCCAGTTTTTTTTTTTTAAGGATCACTGGAATTACAAACATTGTACTACAATGGGGGGAGAAACACAGGCAGCTGGAGAATAGAGTGCTCCATGACGGAGGTTTGGAGAACACATCCATCTCGTGCTGCAGGATCAATAGGAGGCAGTGGGGCTGTTGAACGATTGATCCATTCTAGACTATGCTATCAGCTCAATGTACAATTCAATATAATTCACTGGGTATTTAGAATATCAAAGTATTACACATTTTAAACAGGTTTTATTACAAATAATTAGTATCATTTAGCAATTCAAGGCTCCACATTTCTATCGTTTAGAAATGTGTGCAATTTACTTTTGTTGTCACCTGTCAACCATCTGTGGGTTTGTCTCTCTTTCTGACTTACGTTTGCCTCTTTTCCTGCTTTCTGGCCTTCCTACATGTCCTGGTCGTCCTAGTCTTCACCAGTTTAACTGTGTAATTGTCTACCTTCATACATTTACCATCAGCCTGTCTATGTTTCCCCTCTATTTTCTTGTCTGTCTGCCTGGATAAGCTGACAGGCAGACTGGCCTGTCTGTCTGTCTGTCTGTCCACCTTGCTGTCCGACTCCCTGTCTTCCTAGTCTTTCTCCTGTCTCCTGTCTATGCCTCCCTGAAGGCCCAACCCAGCCTCCCTCCAGAACGAGCTTGCAGTACTTTAACACACAACCTCATTACCACGTGTAAATAAAGATGGATGGCCGGCGATATTCCTACAAATTTGTTTCCCATTACACTGGGGTCAGCGGTAATTGTGGCTTTTGCCCAACTCCCCTGAGTGTGCGTACAGTTACATTCATATTACAGTTAATAAACAGGGGGCTAACAAATTGTCCTGTAACACCCCCCACCCCCACCCCCACCCTCTTCAGATGGTGAGGGCGGACATTAGTTCTTAGTGGTCAGATACAGTAGAAGCAGCGAGAGGAAAAGCAAGAGAAAGAAGGAGACTATCTGGGTAATACCCCCCTTCTTTCTCTTTCTATTGCTCTATTACTCCAGAGAGGGCCACAGGGTCTAGTTAGCCTATACAGGCCTCGGGCGTTGGACCTTTGTGTGTTGAATGCGGCATGATAAATGTGAGAACTTGCATGTGTGCAATATGCACTATGCATGCCGAATAATTCAGTATTTTATAGAGGCTTACAGTACTGCAATTATTTTGATGCATGCATTCAAGCATTTGTGCACGTGCGTATGTGTTGTTCCCACACTAGTATGTGTGTGTGGCAATGCATGGCATGCTACCAAATGAGAGGAAGTGTAAATGTGACCGTGTGCTGCTTGTTCTGCGTGTGTTTCTCTGTCTGTGCTGACAGGCAGCTGCTCTTAAGGACCTTTAAGTGCCCCCTTATTGCTGCCATTACATGAGTCCTCTAAACGGTGAAATATGTCACACTGTTAAACATGGCAGGCTCCTATGTGGGAGCCAGTAGTCTGAAGGTGAGGCTTCAACAAGGCTTTCTGTAGTTGATAGTACATTGTATTTTACCTTTGGACAAAGCAATAACAACCTCACATATTGTAACACAGCTTTCTGAATAGCAGAACTTTACCCAGATTTTGTGAAATTCTGAAAAGGGGTGTTTTTGTCACTTGAATTTCTTTTGCTGCTCAGTAGTAAATCCTATGAAAGAACAAGTCTATTCAGTTCTGCATAGACACAATTAACTGATTATATACACAATATACTCTCACTTCCATCTCTGTGCAGGATCCTCTGCCAGGGGCATCCTTCAGTATTTTAACCACAGAATGCAAGAGGAGATTTCATAAACCTGAAATAAATTTGTTAGTCTTCCTAATTCAATTTGATCTATTGCACTGTGTCAAAGTTTCTCCAGCCACAATATAAAACTGTAACTGCACAGGATGCATTAAACAAATATCATAAGCATAATCAAAAAAGTGGTTATAACCATGAAGATTAGAGCTTATCTGTTTTCTCTCAAAAACAATTAAGAACTACTTTTTTTATAATTTCACTGGGAATTGCACATCCAGCCAAAAACCCTTGATGCCTTTCTCTGTGTAACCGGCTCTTATAATATGTGTTGTTATGGAGAGACTGCGAAAGAGAAGCGGGGAGGGTAAAGGGAGCTCTGTCTGTTTTTGTATGCTCCTGCGAGCCCCCATGATCCATTAGAGAGGCTGAGGATGAATGAATGAGCGGTGCACCCGGAGAGAGCGGAGCAATAGTTTCTTCAGTTCCCACCTTATTGATTTCTTCAGGAAATACAGAACCCTGGGCGCAGAGTTAGGAGAGGGAGGACCACACTGATATTAAGTCGTTTTCCCATCTTTTCCAAAAATCTTTAATCAAAGTTTAAGTGAAATACTAACATGCCACTTGACATGACCTTTAAACCCTGTTATGAATCACCTGTTTTTGATCTGAGCTGAGTGGCCGAGAGCGGTTAGAAATATTTCCTAATCACAAATCGCTACCAGGAAAAGAACAAGTTCAGTGGCAGAGTTAAATGGCCACCGGAGGGCTTGTTTGTTGTTGACCTCTGACAAATGCTAGACAACAAATCTATGTTTAAAGCACTTTGCCCCAACTGGATTCCTTTATAGCACTAAGTGACTTCTGGGAAGGACGAAGCCTTGAAAAGTGACTCCGGGCCAAGCCAAGAGAGCTCTGCTACACCAAAACAAAGGAAGATACAATGCACTACCTGCACAAATATGGCTCTATGAAGAGTGATATACTGCAGGATGGGGGGATACATGTCTACAGGGATGAGTCAAACAGGACGATTTGTGAGCGTACGGGTGCCTGGCGTATAATGACAAATATGAAATCAATATAGTGACCTTAATTTGCCCAAAGCATAACTGTGATGTAGTACACAGTGTTTCGATTAAAGGAGGTATAAAAAGATGGTGTCTGTGTGTTGTGAGGGCAGGGAGGCCATGCCCTTTTGAACCCTGGTGCTCACCGAGAGCGTGGCAGCCGTAAAAGGAGCAACCAGCCCTGTTTGGTCATTGAATAGGCTCCTTAAGGCTCATGGGTAATAATGTCACGCTTCAAGACGTTTTTTAAAAAGAGCCAGCGAATGATAGCTACCAATGTGTTCCGCAACACTGGCAACATTATGGCAGCAGAGGAGAAAATATAATAGCTTGAATATGCTATGAATAACAAAACCTGTCAATACTCACCTCTAGAAGAATTGCTGATCAGACACAGTTCATGTAAAGTGTATGTGTGTGAGTGAGAATTTATGATATGTGTCCCTATATACGAGAGCGTGTGCACATTGTTGTGTGTGCGTGTGAAGAAAATGTGTGTGTGTGTGTTTCTGTTGAATTTGTTCCGTGTGCTAGATGGAGTTAAGTGTTAAGTGAATTTCCATCTGCTGGAATTCACACTTTTGTGACATTACACAATTGATAATTTAAGTCTTGAAAAATATATGGGTCTAAATATTTTTTCTTTTTTATACACAGTACCCTAATTTTTAGGACAACGCAGCATGTTGACCATGCATCCTCAGAAAATAGGGGAAGATGGTTACAGTACAGGCCTGACAGAACATCACCATGGACAATAGGAAGCATCTGGGGGATGTAGACTTTCCAACTAAATATTAAATACAATGACCTAATTAAAGTTTATTTAAATCTTTTAAATATCTTTTGGTAATCTAAAACTGTGAAAATATGCTGAAGTACAGAGTCAACACATCAAAAAACTAAAAAGTAATATTATTTATGGCCCATATAAATGTAAAATAGTCAGAAACATGGCGCCCCTGACAGACAAGAAGGCAGTCTACAACTATATTACTGTATGTTATCATGGGTCAGAACCTGAATTCAGTTGAAAGTATTTACATCTATTTAGCTGTAAGTATTACTTTGCTCGGGTTGTAGATATATTTAGGTCAGTCTTTTACGCAATGACTTAAATTCTGGCACACTTCTTGAACTGGATTCACTGGTCTAATTACAGGCAACACTGTTGTGACATGATTAATGGAAAGTGCAGTACACCGACACCAGCTTTCACTAGAATAAACAAACAATAAAATCATTTTGAGAATATTTCACTTGAATGGAGGAAAAATAGCCGTCACTTTTAAAATGGACCTTGGTCTCTCACACGAGACTTAAAAAAGAGTCATTATGATGGCGTTCTGTAATTGAGTAACCAAAATCATTCAAAGCCTTGTTTTCGCCCAGCACCACTGACCTCGTCATAGAGCCTGTAAATGAGTCCGTCGTGTTTAGCTCTGCCCCTGGGCTGTTAGCAGCCGAGGGGCAGAATGGTTCACACAATGAAGCCATTCGGTTAGAGCTTAGCCCTTAAAACAACATGCCACTCAATGATGCCAATGATCCTCCTGGAAAACAATGCGGGGACACATCAGTCAGGTCTGTGTGGGAGGGAGGGTGACAGGGGGACAATGATTCCCCCGTGGTGCCGTCCCGGTGGGAAGACCTTCCCAATGGGACGGCTTTTTTCACAGCCGGACCGGGAAGAGAACAGCAAGGTGAGGGTG
>JAVQJF010004759.1:0-36742 GCA_036023855.1 Gadopsis marmoratus
TTTAAACTGTGTGGCCAATAAAATTAACCAATCTTTACCAAAATGTTTTTCAATGGGGTGTAAAAAATATCCCCCCCCCAATTTTTTAACCCCCCCCCCCCCCCCAAAAAAAAAAAAAAAAAGGTACTATAGCACATTGTATATTAGTAAATATACACGATAGATGATTTGTGGTCATATCACCCGCCCCTTGTTAGAGTTCATTCCCACTGAAAGTTACATTTGCCGTCGTTCCTTCACGTTCATTCGCTCGGTGCACGCCGCAACAGATTTATTGTTGCTCGCTTGTCGGGGGGGAATATGGGCCAGTGTCGGGCCCTATGTCACTGCTCTATATTTAAATTGAGAGATTAAAATATGCATGAACAGATTGCAGATGCTCCCGTGTGATGAAAGGAGCCGGCCCTCTGTAGCACAGCAGGCGTTATTTAGGCCAGCTCATATATCTGTTTGCATAAAGATTGTTATATATTAACAGGAGGAGTTAGGTTGTCATGGTGCATGAACACATTAAGCCACATTTCATGAATATTACAGGGGACACGCCGCGCTTGTTCATCTGTGGCTGCCGGTTAAAGCCAACATGTGTTGGCCTGCAGGCTGTGTCTGTGTGTCATTTGGCACACATCGGTTTAAACATAAATGTAGGATATAATAAACTTAAAGCATGGCCATTAATGACTGTGGTGTGTCCTCACTTCCTTATCTGTCCTCCTCAGTTGAGACACAAGTCACTCCGTCGGTCAACCAGTCACAAAAACCGCTGCTGCCTTTTCAGCACGTCGTGTCGAGTTTATGAGCCGTTTACTCATTAATCAGCATCCATGACGACGCTGCAGCGCCGCCGCTCGTTCGTTCGCAGCTGTGAATTATAGATGGATGTTTGTCCTCTTAGGTGGTAATGAAATAAGATTCATTTTAGATAATATAATCATAATCCAGCGCAACGGTTTGTGCTGAGCCTGCAGGCACACTGCTGCTACGTCCCCCCCCCCCTCCACCCAACAGTAAATACTAATGATTGCACACATTCAGCATGTTTTGACATTATTTTGGTTGTGAACTTTACTGCTGCGTTTGAACATTCACTTCATTTAGCACTCTGCTACAGCGGGCATTTTAAGAAAACAGCTCAAGGTTTAGACCGCATTGAAATAAAAATTAAAAGACACTTTGATGAAGGCAACAGATTAAAGTTGAGGTTGTGTGTTTTGCTAATGTTAGCCCTGATCCAGGACTGTCACACTACTTAATACCATCCTGTTGTGCTATATTCTACCATTGTACTTGTGCAAAGAAGCGAGACTGTGAACTAAGAGACGGAGAGAGAATACAATGCACCATGTGTTTACAAAGAACTTGAGTTTTCAATTTAAATTAATTATGATACAAATATATTTACATTCTGTTAACGTCTTTTCCCTCATTGAAGTGTCACAGTAACGTTGTGTTAAATTGCCCTTTCTAGGTTGATTTTATATAACTTTACATTTCGGCCACCAAAACTGTACATTGGCCACCAAATTTAGGGGCTTGGAGGCCTGTGGGGCCAGTGCTTAAAAATATTATGGTCTATCCCTGCTGTCTACCCTATTTCGGGTATTAATGGAAGACTGCTTGAAATATGAAATTCTCAGTGACCTTTTAGGACAAATGAAGTCAACAACAGATGAGTGTAAACTCATAAAAATGGAGTTTACTCTGATGGAGCGAAAGTGATTTCTGTTGAAGCCAAAACAAGGCCGTTAAAAAATAAATTCTTCTTCATTCTCCGACTGCTGTTCTGCTCAGCAGACGTGAGCGCAGTGCTGCCACTGATGGCTGAGAGCTGTATTACAACAAGACTGACGTAGCACACACAGATCAACTTCAGCGTGTGGCTTTTAATAATTGTATACATTTAGAATTATTATAAAATAATTTCCCGTCCTAATACTCTATTAACTGCATGAGACTCATGTTTTTCCAGGTACCTAACCATCAGACAGGTGAACCAAAGTGCGAAGTGTAGAAACCTGCCCAGAACCACCTGTTCTCCCAACAATAGATACATGGACACCCATGTTTACAGTTCATTCAGCACCAACTAAGTCAAACTATATGATCACAGACTTTGGCTAAAAAGACGCCACCAACGCAAGACGGCCGCGCTTGTATTTGGGATATTTTGGCTTCATTTTTGTACAGTGGGAGGAAGTGGAGACGCGTCATCCATCTTTACATGCAGCCGATGTTCCAGAACTGCAGCTTTTCAATTGGACTAAAATATCTGGTTTCAGGCGCTTTGCATCAGTGATTGCAAAGTTGAATTAATTCATCAACAGCGTGCAAATCAGTTCTTCATTTAAATGCTTCAGTGAAGACCTTGTGTTACATCATGGTGTTTTGGAGCCTTTCTGACCCTGGTACAGCTCCAGAAGAAACAGAGACAACAGACAAATGTATTGATGAATATTTGCTCAAAAGATCATTTTCCCATTTACAAAAAAAACTTTTAATTTGTCCCTTGAGCGGTCTCGCGATGTGTCGCCGGCTCTCTGCACCCGATATATGCGACGAGTGGAACGAGAACGTGTGAGTCATGCATGCGTGCCTCCCTGAGCCATTGTGCGAATCTTGTGCGCGGGAGTTGACCTTGTCCTTGCCTGCCAAGGTAACTTGAACAAACCTCAGTCCTTCATCGGGGCCCGCTTTCACGTCGGCAGCGATGCGACGGGAAGGTCGCCATGCATCATATTTGTTTTTCTCTCCTGCACAAACGCCCACAGGAATCCGAGTGGTACGACGAACCTCCGGCAAACCAAAGTTTTGGATGAGTGCGTTTGTGTACTTACACTTGTTATTGTGTCCTTGTGCGATAACGTTAAGTTTGTATAAAGGGTAAAGGGTCAAGATTAGATATGCGCGACGCTCCGAGTCATCCGTCAAATGGCGTTGCGTTCATAATATTCCCACTGAAGCCGGAGCTTTTACTGTGCGTTACTGATGGGCGACCAAACCAAACTATATTAATGTTCAATTTTAACAATAGACACGGATCACCTCTTAAATGGGTATGTGATTTTTCAAAATAATGGTCAAAACTTGGGATGTTTGGGCGTCTTCTTGTTTCTGTGGCAGCCACCTTACAAACTACCTGGGCGTGTCGTTTTGTAAACGTTTTGAAGACGTCACGCGTGTCGCTGCTGTGTGGCACTGTCTCCGTCTGCGAGGCGTACAAGTTGCTGCATTTAAAAAAGAATTTTTTTTATCTCCAGGTGAAGGGTAGCGCCGCACCCCGCTACGTTCCCCTCTCTGCCATGAAGCTCGACTCTGCTCTCATGCCACGCAGGTTTCCACCGCCAGCTTAACATGTCAGGGCTGCTGTGGCACAAACACAGAAGTCCTGAAAACGCCTGGAGGTGATGCAGCCACCCAACCTTTTGTTTTCATGTAATTCTACCATCGATTCCTTTTTGTTTCAAAACGGAGTCGATACCAAGTGAGCAGCGTCCCGCAGTATCGATCCGCCCAGCCTACCGTGCATGCGTTTCCTTCACATTCAAAAACATGCCCTCCAGCCTGCTCTGGAGGAATGTGAATAACGTCACCGGAGCAGAAAGTATTGCATGAGACTTGATTTTTTATTTTCCATTATTGGGTGTTCCACGTACAACGCCACTCACATAGAAGCATTTACTTCACACTAACACAAGGTCACATGTACTGTAGGATCTCATCTCCACAAGCTATCAGATCTGTGATTAAGTAGACTTTTGTAACCATGGTGACTCTCTCCACACACACACACACACACACACACACACACACACACACACAAAATCTCAATCTCCATCTCTGTTGCCAGGAATATTTAACAGATAGGCAGCAGCCAGTTATCAAAAAGATCAGATTCAGAAGAAAAAAGGGAACAGAAACCCAAGAATCTGACATTTTTCGGGGGTCAGCTCACGCCGTGTTTGGAGGGGTTTCTGCAAAGCGTGGCGCGTTCGCTACTTGAGTTGGGGTTTGTTTGTTCGTTTGTTTAGGCGAGAGCAACCGACGATTCACTGACGCCGAAAATGTGACTCTGTCCTTTCGGCGAGCGAAACTGTAGCACGTTTCCTTACGAGTTGGAATGGGAATGTAATAATCCAAACCAACTACAGAAACAAAAAGCGCAGGGCGTTATGGGTCCTATCTGATAGGCGGCAAGTTAATGGCTGGACAGCCCGACAGGAGAACGTGAAGCGAGAGCAAACCACAGTCCGACAGGCCTGGTGAGCACGTTCAGCCTTTTCCGTCATGAACAGTCGACACCTAAACACAACACCGAGCTTAAGTTACAGGGCCTGGGTGTCGGGTTTGTCTTTTGACTCTCCGCCAGCACCAACATCTCTGTAACGCGGCAGGTCGACTCTGTCCAACAGCCGAGCTGCTTGTGAGTCCACGTGACTTTCGTTTACAAGCTCTGGTTCAACTTGGAAGTCGCACGGGGTGAAACTACGTGCCAGCATTCTGGCGAGGGAAGGCTCCCCTTTCCTTCGGGTGCCACCACACTCTTACGTGAGCCCACACTTGTGTAACTGACACGTTTAGATGCCTGCCGCCACCACAACTACCGAGGAGGGCTGGAGGAAAAGATACAACGTAATTTGGTCTTTCTAAAAAGTAGCTGTATATTGATTTTGATTCTTTTTGGCTGAAGCAAAGTGGTTTTAGAGAGGAGGGCGGGGAGGGGCTGAGCTAAGGGGCGGAGGGAGGGAGGGGGTGTCGGGGTAGGCGTAGTTGTGGTAGCGGCTGGCAGCTCAGACTCTTACAGCGTCGGGAGGAGGCAGGCGTGTCGCACGACGATCTTATTCAACGCAAATGTTAAAAAAAAAAGATAGACCTTCTTGAGGGAGGTTCTGTACGCCCGACAGCTGGAGAGGAAACCTAAAACTCGCCGTTACACCGATGTACATACGTACCAAAGAACGCCAAACTTTGGCGGTGGTGGCGACGTCCTCTCCAACACTGTCAGCACATGAACGACATCTTTGACCTTGAAGATCACTTCAGCTAACTGTTAACGCGTTCTCATGCCGGGTGGCCAAACACCAACGCCGCGTTGTGTCGCCCCTCTGCGTCTCATAATAAACCCTTCAGGTTTAGGCAACAAAACTACTTGGGCAGGCTTAGAAAAAGGGCGCGGTTTGGCGTAAGTCACGTACGTAACGTTATGCAACTTGAAACTTTAAAATTTCTCAGAGGTTGACTTTTGGTTTCACACCGACACCGAGAGGTGTGACAAAACGCCGCCGTTTCTCTGCCCACTGACTGATCAGAGAACAGCAAATCAATGTTTGACTGGTCATCAGTGGGTGACCAGCTGCAGCTGACTGTACTGACAGAGACAGAAACGAACCGTGACCTCTGGCGGCTGACTGTTCTAGTTGGTGGTAGCGTGCAGATTAGTATTAGCACATGGTTTTGATTTTCACAACTTCATTTACAGCATTTTTGGGATTTGAAGTCAAGACTTTCACTATATTTCCTGCGACTTGACTTCTGCCGCAAATTGGACAAAAACCGCAGAGACCAGTTCATTCCGCAGCCCTATAAAACAGCAAACTCGGGATGTGATCGCACTGTGATCCGATATGCTGGTTGCCTTTGATTAAAGATCCAACATCAGTCAGAAGCATCCACCACTCGTAGATTGCAGCGGCTGAAAATGTCTGGCTTTCTTTTGCCACGTGTACGTTTGTCGTTGCTTTGTTTCAACGAATCCATTTAAAAAGCAGCTATATTCTCTGCTACTGAAAAGATGCGAGTTGTCACTGTGCCTCAAACAGCTCCTAACCACCCCCCCCGAGCGAATTCATTAGCTTTAAGTTTAAATGGGGAATTTGGTGGAACTGCTGTTTTGAAGGCTGATTCTAAAGAGGAAGAAAATAAAACGTAGCTTCACCAAATCTACCAGCAGCGTCGATCCGAAAACGTGTCCCTACAGTACGGTACATCTGCACACAAGCAGGCGAGAATGGGCAGGATTTCATCAAAAAAAGGGGGTCGAGTGGAGCGGGACTGAATTGGGCGATGAGATCACCATGGCAACGAGGACCTCCGAGGTGTAGAGCATGAGGGGAATGTGGGAGGGAGTTTCATGCTGAAGTGGCCTGAAGTGGTGGGAATCGCTCTTCACTTTTTTTACGGTTTCGGGAGATTCTCATGGCTGCGGTCCAAGCACTCACAGTAATGAACTCTTCTCACACACACACACACACACCATTACATCACAGATATAATAACAGTTATATAACAACACCGTGTGGACACTGAGGTGATTACAACGTGCTTACATCAGTGCCCGCAGGCCAAATAAATACAAACACTTCTTGAAATTCACGTTGCCTGATGGCAGCATCGCAAAACCAAAAATTTAAACCAACACAAAATAAATGTCTCAGGATTGCACATTTCAAAGACGGGAGATTATTATCTACTTCTAATAGATGATGTTATGGGTTCCCTGGAACACCCACTGCTTTCCTTATTTGCTCACGAATCCTGCCATTAACTAGGTTCACAACTTGCGTGCATTGTACTGGGGTCACAGGATGAATTTAAGTGCATCCTCCTTGTTTTAAAAACCCACAACGGGTGTCTTCATAAACTCTTAAATCTTAAATCCCAGGTATTGTACATAAATGTTAATATTTCCAAAAGGTTGCAAACAGAAACCCAACAAACTGACCGCTGACTTTTCAAGCCGTCGTCTCAATAATTCTGCAGATTGTGGGAGTGTTTAATGGTTCGGGGTCACGTTGAAAGAAAGTCCAGCCGAGCGCGGGATGGGAACGATGAGAGGCATCCCGTCACGCAGTCCTGGAGCGGAGAGAAAAGCAGGATTAGCTTAAAATGTCCTCAATCGTGAACGTCGCTCGCCGACTGTGAGCGTCGAAGCAAGATGCGAAATCGCCCAGTGACTTGAAAGGACAGCGGGGTCCAAAAGCACGAGCGGCTCAGAGCAGACAGGCCTTTGAGAATTAAAAATAAATAAATAAATAAATCATAAAGTGACGTTTATTTCCTTTCACGGAGTTGATAAATATTCACGGCTGAATGCTGCTTCTGTCACTGTAGGCAGTTTTAGTGGCAGGGATTTGTGCCCCCCCCCCCTTCGATCCGAGAGAGAAAAATGAAACCGTTTTGCGTTACAAGTGGAGCACGCAGCCCGAAGGATCAGAAACTGTTGGCACCAAGGAGCCAGCAGAAGAGGAAAACATACAAACTTTCAAATCTTGCCATATTTCTTCCCACTGTTTAGTCTCCTTTTGAATTCCTACGCAAACTGACGTTTTACAGGAGATCACATATCCACAAACACGCCGAAATGTGCCAAAAGGCCTCTAGAAATTCATAACTGTAGCGTTTGAGTCATGTGCGGTGCGCTTCTCAAAACGCATCACAATTCAAAAGTACAGGTCTGGTTTTGATTAAACTACATTGCATTTCTCTGTAGCGCAGGCAAATGAGGTTCATCTTTGTTAGATGCGAATACATTTGCATAAATTAATGGGAAAAGGCAAAAGGTTTCTGAGACTTAGACGAGCCAAAATGAGAACAAGCAATAGGAAGCCCACACATGGTGATAGAGCACAATATTCTATTATATATATAATATTTTTTATTCTTTACGATGAAGCCAAATTATTATGCGTTTGGGAAAATACGTGTTGAAATGTCTTTGAGATTTACTCCCTGACTATTATTGCTGACGTCTTGGCCAGCAGCTCCAAGCTGGAGTTGATCCGTCTGTGGAGGGAGGTCGTGAGTGGATGTTGTCACTTTTAATTATTCGCAGTAAACGTTTGGAACTGGAGTTACTGGCTTTTGGAGATTTATTTCCAGCCGGACTCGTTGCCCCCCCGACTCAGTCGTCGCCATTTTCAGAAACAAAAATCTGGTTGTTATCTTTTGTTTTGGAGGGCCGTGTTCAATGTGTGGGTGCAGGTGGAGATCTGAGACACTGCAGCGATTGTTGAGCTTTTAATGTATTTCAGGGACATGAAACTGCTACTATTCACAGTTTGTACAGGAACAAGTACGCAACATAAACCAACAGCACACACCACAGCATTTACACCGATCAGCCAGAACTTTATGAGCACTGACAGGTGAAGTGAAGAACACTGATTATCTGGTTACCATGGCACCTGTCAGTGGGGGGGGGGGGGTATACGAGGCAGGACGTTAATATTCTGTCCTCCAAGTTGATGTGTTGAAGCAGGAAAAATGGGCAGCAGAAGGATGTGAGCGACTTTGACAAGGAACCAAACTGTGAGGTCTGGACGACTGGGTCAGAGCAGCTCCAACACTGCAGCTCTGGTGGGGTGTTCTGGTCTGCAGGGGGCAGGACCTATAAAAAGTGGTCCAAGGAAGGAGAACCGCTGAACCGGGCTCATTGATGCGCGTGGGGAGCGAAGGCCGGACCGTGTGGTCCGATCCAACAGAAGAGCTTCTGTAGCTCAAACTGCTGAAACAGTGATGCTGGTTCTGATAGAAAGGAGTCAGAACACACTCAGCATCGCAGCTTGTTGCAGATGGGGTCTGCTCAGGGTGCCGTGCTGAGTGTTATGGCTGATCGGTGTATAGCCTAAGCTAGTCTGCAATGCCCGTCCCTAGGTACTGGGCATTTAAAATACACAAAACTCTGCAACAAAACCCAACAGGAAACAGTACAGGACACAAACTAAAGCAATATAAAGAACTGCATTCAAACTTTATATGTCTGAAAGGTTAACAGATGTTTTTTGGCTTTTAGCTGCCATCTGTAGTAGTTTGTAGTGGATCGACACAAACCGTGTTGTTGAGATTTGGATCACAGGCTGTACCTTTGAGTCTTCCTCTTGCAAACTCACCTTGTTTACTCCCAGAAGTAGCGCAGGTACCATATAGTTTCATTCTTCAGCTGAGGGCCGAACAGAGGGTTGGTTTGGGCCAGAATGGCTATCAACCAACTGAGCAAAGGGAGAGAGAGAGAGAAATGATCAACGCCTCTTATGTTAACACACAGACAATCTATAACTGACTGCTGCAAAGACGTGCACCAACAGAACACATGTAATCGCCTCCATTACTGTAGCGACGGCGAGCAAGAGCACACAGGAAACGCATCCAAAAGGAGGCCCGAGAGGACACAAGAGAGCAACTTCCACACACGTCCAGTTTTAAACAGCTCTCAAGGCACGTATCTGGAGGTCCAAATGAACGTGAACGTTACTTTGTCAAGCTATTGTTCCAATGCGGATGTCTGTTGCCTTGCAAAGCTACTAACGAGTTCGGCCTGCAGGCCGAGCAGGACGCGGCTCGGGTTCCTTCATCACGCACACACAGTGAGGCATCACGCAGATGGTTTGAATGGAGGCAGCTCCGCAGCCTTTAGAAGCCGTTTTAAGACCTTCAGTGTGTCGCGGAAAACCAGCCGGCGCTGTTAAAAGTCACAACACAACACAGGAAACACTCGCAGGTCGACAGACAGTCAGACGTCGTCAGCTGCCTCAAGGAGAAAATACAAGAATAAAGCTTTTATAGTGTTGTGGAGGCAAGAACCTTTTTCTGTTGGTCAGCGTTACATAGTTCAACGGGTTTAGACCTAAAGGAACGTCCCAAAAACATATCAGGACCCTTGACATGCATCTGGAGAGCAGAAAAACATCTCCATATAAAGGACCTACACTCCACCATATATATATATATAAAAATAATATAATTATGTATAATCACGTGCTTTTCCGGCAGAGTGGAGTCCTTCTGTGGTATTACACATAGCGATGGGCACACGAAGACTCACGAAAGCTTACTGTCTATTCCTGCCGAAAAAGATTTGAAGCCTCGGGGCTTTGAACTCGGCAAACACGGCGACATCTGGTGGCTCGTAAAACTTATAGCAGCCCTTCGACACTGGGGGGCCGACTTTAAGCACCGGTGGGTTTTTTTTTGTCACGTTACGCATCTTTCCTCCCCCCCCTTTCTTTTCTAGAACCACAAACTCACAAGAGCACCTAGATTTTTGGAATGACTCGTAAGCTTGATTACAACATATAGACGCAGGTTGTAAAACACCGGACTTTTCATTTCATGGGCTATAAATAAAAAGCACCAGCCGACGCACTTCAACTTCAAAACTACAGAGCTAAGAAGTAACAACTGAGGGTATGCTAATGAGGCATACTGTGATCCAACTGTTATCCTTTACTCAGTTTACCAGAGTTCTCCAGTTGCAAGTAATCCCTAAAATTGCATATATCCTGCACAATAAGTCGAAACGCCCATCAAGATTATGTATTTCATCGTTATCCCTCTGCTTCCATTCAAGGGACGTCATTTTCAAACTAAAAAGTAAAGTTTGGGAACCTACTATCTGGATCGCCTGCGGTTTGTGTTTGTCGGTGGGCAAAGTCAACACCCACGAAGGAGCTGCGGCTCCCTCTAGCGGCGGAATGCTAACCCTGCGCGCACGTCCCACTCCTCCTGGCCTCTCGTTTCATCATCGCTTTTTAAATCCCCTTTTAGGATCACCCTTCCGCTTTCAAACTGCAGAACATTCGCAGATATTACGCGTCGGTGTGTTTTGTTTTTTTTCAGAAAAAAAAAAAAAAAAAAAAAAAAAGAAGCTCGGTGTCAAGTTTTTTTGGTAGTTTTTTTTTTGTCGTTTCCCCAAACCCACACAATTATCAAACTGCCATTCCATAATAAACCTGTTGTTCACTCTGCACCTGCGGCCCAGATCTCCCGCGCTGTTGTGCAGGTTTGCTTCAGTGGGAACAGCAGAGCGGCTGATACTCATCTCCCCTGCCTGGCTGACAGACTGGCCTTGAGCTTGTAAGCCCCTGAATAATATCTTGTTTCAGCGTATTTAGATTAATGTTAAATGCTAATTTCCTTGCGCCTGTCAAAGCTCCGTGCCTCGTTACAGATCTTCCCTTCAGGCAAAAACTTGTTAGCCTTCAAGTGAAGCAGAGTTCGTAACGACACACGAAGGGCTCGCCAGAAGCCTCACCTTTCATTTCCAAGTGCTGGGACAAACAAAGCTGCAAAACTGTAAGGCTGCGCTCAGCCATGAAAGGGTAGAAGGCGCAACATTTTTGAAATCGTGCAGGTTTGATCAGAGCAGCAGGACAAAATACTGCAGTCGCATCCAACGTGCACAATGACGGCAGCGTCGCACCCGAAGAAGAGGGAGAGGAGGAGAGTCTGTACTTACAACAAGTAACAGCAGACCGCCGTGAGGACGAGACTGGTGACAATCACACTGTAAAAAAAAACAGAGAGGGAGTTACATTCACGCTATTAATGTTCCATCCATATCTCCATGTAACAACACTTTCACAGCTTACACAGCTTTCAGCACTACATGGATAAAATAGTTCCAACATGATTTTACTTAAAAAAAAAAAAAAAACATGAATTTGTCCTAATACAACACGCAGGCCAGTCAGGATACGTGTCAGATCACCCAACCCTATTATGAGCGTGTGAAATTTGCTGCATTGCTACTTTAACTCAGGTGTGGGATGCGTATACATTTGCCAAGCTGTCAAGAGACTTTGCCATATGCCATTTATGCTTATCTTTTAATATCTCTCTGCTCGTACAACTGCAGTTCTGAAGATTGTCGCGTGACTGCGATCAAGTACTTTCTCTTCCCTGGTATTTTATTGGCTGCATTAACCCAAAACCTGATCTTTCTGTCTGGTTATTTTACCTGTAAAACAGCTTAATAACAACAATAATAATAATAATAATAATAATATTAAATCAATGATAAATCACGTGGTGTACGTGTCTTTACAAACACCTACAGGCTGAGAAGTGTTACAGCATTTCTGGTCAAAATAATGAACTCAAATCACTTTTTGTTGTGTGAACCACTAACACAACTATCTGATAATTATTTGTCCAGATGATCTTTTCCGTGCTCATCTGTCATGTGACTGACCCTTTAACCTGCCTGCCGTTGGATGGAGGGATGGATGGATGGATGGATGGATGGATGGAGGGATGGACGCAGGGCCTCCATCACATCAGCAGGTGCACGCTCGTGCATTTAGACAGATACCACGCAGCTAAATGCGGAGAAAGCGCCGCATTTGAATAATAAGACACACCCTGATATCAGAATCGACATGTTCGTGTCCGCGATGAGAGGAAACGCTGCGTCGTCGCCGTAGATTGCAGCCAATTAACGGCAGCCGGACCACCTACCCGCGGTTGGGTCCTTTGGGCACTAAAAATGGAGCCACGACCCCCACCAGCGCCCACAGCGTGGTGAAGCAGATCATCGGCAGGGCGAGGGAGTGAGACACCATGGCTTCGGTCCGCAGGAAACCGCAGAGATGGAGGAATTAACGTGTTTTGTCCTCTTGGAAATAACGCGCATCAATGGCTGCTGAGACAGCCCGTCGCTTCCGCAATGTCCTCGCCCAATTAAGCCAACGCGACATATGATTGGTCCGGGCCGAGGAGACAGCGGCTTCTGATTGGCTTCGCCGGCTGTCTATCAGTATTACAGCGAGAGGGATTGGACGGATGTTTGTGCGGATTGCAGGCAAATTTGTGTATATATATACATACATATATATACATATATAAAAAAATATATATAAAAAAATATATTTTTAAATATATATATATATTTTTTTCCATCTTCATCCGTTTAAATAAATATGCACATCGTGAGAGACCGCAGTTACACACTAATCTTACAAATAAGAAATCATAATATCAGTTTCTTCCTCCTTTTATTGTTCTTAAACATGTGAAGATATTTGTTTCTCCACTATTTATAGCCTGATTTTATGTTTATATACAGGCTGCAGTCATTTATTGTTACGAGTTATAATTACTGGTAAGTCTCAAGCCTTATTTGGACCTTAATCTTATTGCTCCCCCTAATCGAACTAAATTACCATGGTGCTGCAGGCCTCATATATGTGCAATGTACTGCATAGTGTATATGCAGTACATTGAAGCCATTGACAGAAACTACTACTTCATGAGTTATAACGTACGTGCAGTGGGCATCAGTCCCACATGCAGTTGCCTGGTATTCTGCATTTCTGTGCTCACTCCGCACACGATGACACGATGACGACCGCAGAACCCACGACCTCCACTGCAGCGCCTAGCGTTACCACGGTGATAATGGTGGTAAAGCAGTCCAATTTTCACAACAAAATACTACATGTGGTCGAACACTGGAGTGCTGCTCAGCAGTTTAAGTGATAAACCCCAGTTTCTGAGTGATTTGCAGTCCTTTCATCATTTCGATGAGCTTTCAAGTCTGATTGAACAGTCAGTTTATTCTCTGTGGCGCTTTATTTTCTACTCTGCCATGCTTTATATAGTTTTAGAACACAATGGTGACCTGACAAAGTGTTCACCCATCAACAGTATCAGCCTGGCTTTTGAAGTTGTATACAGTGCTGTGGAAATTTTGATTTTGTGGACCCATTGCGGTAAACGGAAATGGTAAATGGACTCAGCGGCTGCCATGCTGGCCTCCACCGGGGCAACGTATTGTTCAGTGTCTTGCCCGAGGACACTTCGACACGTGGAGAGGAGGAACCACCAATCCTGGGGTCAATGGACGACCGCGCTACCTTCTGAGCCACAGCCGCCGCCCAGCCACGGTGTAGCCAGTGGCTTCATGTGGCATTATTAAAATGGTCTCATTTGTGGCAATATAAAGTCTTAAGGAGAATTACATTTGAAATTGCTGCTACCTGCAGAAACCTGGGAGTGCTTAATATGTCAGAAACAGGTTTAGTTTTTAATTTTACATCCAAATCTATCCATTAGAACACAGCTGGATTCAACACATAGCAGTTGATTTTCCAGTGCACCGCTTGTTTGTTGCAATAAACTAGGTTACGCTCTTGCCCGGAAACAACGAGATGTGCAGCTACCGGGTTTGTGGAGATGCACACTTTACATGCTCCATCACACCCCTTCTGATATTACCTGTGTTCTCTGGGGTTGCTAAGATAAATCAACAGTCACTCATATCACTACGCTGTGATAGACAGTGCAGCATTACCACCCAGTGGACACAAAGTGCAGTCTGCATTCCTTGTGCATTTCCCTACCGTGCATGCTGGTCTTATCTGTACCCACAAATATTGATTCCAGAGACTACTGCTCTCCAGTTCTAAGTAGGTCAACTTGCCAGGAAATACCAGGTGGCTTATAGTCTGTTGTTCTTAGGATATTTCTCTCTGAAATAGATATTATTAGAAAGTTAGTTTTCATGTTTGTTGAATTGTATGCTTGCATGTAGACATATGTAGCACGTATGCATGTAGCTTACCTGACTATAATTATTTCAAATGAACTGGAATGAATACATTTGAAGTGCACCATCTGAACACTGTCTCCTTCATAAATTCCAATTTATACCAAATTACATAGTTTTATCCAAAAATCTTCTAAAGGATTTTCAGTTATGTCATTATCGGCTCCTTTCTGCGAAAGAATAGCAAACTCTGGAATCTGTTAAACTGTCGCCACAGATCAAATAAATAGAAATAGAATAAAATGAAATCAAACATTACAAATAATAAAATACATGAAACTGCAGTAGAGATACACTCATCAATGAAAGGCAAAGTTTTTACTTTAGAAAAGACATATTCAGATGTTTTTATAAACTACTATGTTACGTCAGAAGACTAACTTCGAGCCTCACGTGCCTTTGCTTTGATGCTCGCCACCGGAAGTCGTCTTCAGATTCTGCCCGTCATTGCTTTATTGTTGCGAGAGGCTACCGGAAGTCGTGCTCGTGGCGACGTCGGACGGCCGGACGGGGCGGAGGAGGACCGGCGGAGGTGTCAGCGGATAGAAAAGCGCCGTCGCCGCGCGTCGGCTCCCAGTTAACCCGCAGCGTGGGCCGACAATGCTGGACGGCGAAGCGCGATGAAGTTCACCAGGGAGCTCTGCCGGCTGCTGGGCTTAGGAGGCGGTGAGTAGGGCTGCCAGTCAGCCCCCCTCCTCCTCCTCCTCCTCCTCCTCAGGACAGGAACTTTTTTTCTTGGTCGCGATGTCAGTGGAGTCGGTGCCACAGGTTGACGCGGGGCTTCGCTCCGGCAACGCTGATCAACTCGGTGCTGAAGCAGCACATGTGTCACAGCGGCCCGTCACTCAACACGGGACCAGGGTCCGGGGGGGGGTGATGATGGTCTGTGACACCGAGTCTCCTGCCAACGGCTCAACGCAGCATACAGCTAATGTGAAGGAATGATGGCCTCCTGTGGGGCTTTATAGTGTTTTGGGTTTTTTTTTTTGAATATTCCCCTAAGTAGCCTGGCTAAAGGGGAATTTCCTGTCTTCCGTTTGGCTTTGCTTTGTTTGTTTAGGGAGAGAGAGAGAGAGATGGAGAAAGCTGGTTCTGGCTGAGATGTCCAGCCTTCTTGTACCCCCCCCCTCATTATGTTAACACCCATGTTTGGTTGCTGGTGACAATGACTTTGTGCTTTGTGTAGAAGAAGCAGGCCTCTTTATTTTTTATTTTTTTTGTTATTTCGACATGCAGTGAGTTTCACAATGACAGACGGAGGCTGGTTCCCTTAGAAGCTGCTGCTTCAGCCTCTCAGCCCCGAAGGGACCTCTGGACGCTCAGACGCTGTTAATAACTTTCCCCAAATGGACCCTGCGTGTGGTTTGTGGTGTGCCGCTCCAGGGCACGCCTGGGGGAAGTTATTACCTGGACCGTGTCTGTGTCTGTGTCTGTGTTCCCCCCCCTGGATTTGTGTGTCCTCTTATTTGTATGCTGCTGTAAATAATGATGAAAATACCTGAAAAGGCCAAACAAAGCTGGCGGGTTCCAAGGTAATTACACCCAGTCAGTGGATATGCACTATATAGTTATTGTCCATTTACAGTATTCTTAACTTTGCGGGTCATACAACCTTGTTAAGTTGTCTGGTGACTTGAGGGCATCCATGGGTTAAATGTAGGACTCTAAGTGTTAACCTGTTGTCTTGTCGATGGCAGCATTGACCTGCAGTGAGCCCTCACTCAAACCGTGGAGCACGGAGCCGGTAGACACGCTACCGGAGACCAGGGACGGACGTATCTGCTCACTGCAGAGGACTCCTGTCGGCACGCTAAGCCTCCCAGGCACGACCTCCTGTCCGATAGCATCAAAGGCGAAACGCTGAAAGAGCAGACCAAAACTCACAGGCACAGGCGAGAAGGCGGCGTCCCGCGCGCCTTTGGATGCGACGCCTCTCGCACGCCTCGCGCCGTATTTAGTTTTTGGGCTGCCGTTTCCGTCGTTCTTTGTCCTCGAGCTAATTTGACCCGAGCCAACTTGCGGTGGTGTTACTAAGTTTAGACTCGGCCGGCAGCAGTACATGGACCTTATCGAAAATATTTGACTGGCAAATGAGCTGTGTACAAACCGCTCAAGAATGTACAGAAACTGGTTTGACCACATCTGCAAGTCTCTCATATGGTCGGCCCTGATGAATAACGCTGAAATAGCTCTGGCCTTCGTGGAATGAAATCTGGATTTAGAATAGCTTTGTTGAAATCTCTGCAAGACCAAAGCTAAGATTACATGATCCGGCTGTCTTCGATCACGATACAGTAAATCCTAGACCGCTATGAGACTGTCCGTCTGTCTGTGTCTCTATTTATCTCTATTTGTCTCTCTGTCTCATTGCTGCTTTGATGTGAAATATTTGCAGGCAAGTATTCTGCACATCCCCGGTGCGTAACGGGCCGTAACCCTTGAGTTGGGCTCATCTTGCAAAATCCCGCTTAAGCCCGACTCCATCCAGCATTGCCGGTAAGTTCCGGCCAAGTTTAAAGCCAAAATGACAATTCTCTTGTGGAGTGTCGATCTAACGCTACAAATACACGATTACGCTCATGTTAGGCGGCGCTGCTGGATACTAACTTCTTGACTCATAAACCCCCGTCTTGCCGAATTGCTCAGCGAGCCGGGTGATGTGCAAGAAGAAGCCTGTCGCTGTAACGGGGAAATGATCTTCCGTCTACACGAGAATGAGTTTCTTGTGCAACGTGGGCTTTCGTCACAGTCAGCCCACGTGACCTCGAGACGACGACGTGCGTCTTAAACACAATCCCCTCTTCCTGTCATTTATTTCTCTCAGACACAAATTAGGTTTATTTCAAATCAGTGCGAGTTTCCTGCCGTGCTCGACACAACTCTTGTCCTCGGACGGTTTCACTCTGGTACGTTATGCTCCTCACTTTGCTCTGACTCCATCTCTCCTCGCATGTCCTCATATGCACTTGTGTTATTTCCTTTTTTTCAACAATGTGTTTATTGCTCTCAAATGTTTTGTGAGAATAACCTTCAGTGAAAATTCATTGTTCTGGGGTCTAGTTACTAGCTTTCTGCAGGTCTTTCAACCACATCTCATGGTCTTCATCTTTACTCTACATGAGCTCTAGAGTTTTAAAAACCTTTGGGTATGAAACATGTGTCACTTTGTCTCTCGAGCCGTGCTGCATTATGATCACTGATTTATTTATTTATTTTTCTTCCCCAGAGCTTTAAAGTGCATCTCACGGTCTTCCTCGCGGGCCCTTCCTTCCACAAAACAGCAACACGGTTAGAAATGACACGTCTAAACACGCCGATGAGGTTTGGTCTCACGAAGGCCGAGAGATTCAGCCGAAAGGCCGGAAGAAAGGCAGATAGCAGACCGCGAGTCCAGGTTATCTGGCCATGTCGGTAATCCCAATTCAGGCAGCACATCTCCCTGTGACTCATCATCGTCTGAGTCACAGACGAGCACCTCAGTTTGGACTCACTTCTATGTGAACGCTTCTGTCTCTGTGTTTATGTCTCTGTGTCTTTGGGCGTGTGTGCGATGTGTTTGGTGAACAGGCCAAAAGGAGTGGCCGGTGATACACTGTTGACTACAGACTTGAGTTTCCTTTTCCCTGGAATGATTTAGCTAACGAGGCAGACGCACACACAGAGGCAGCCACACCCTTTTTGCCGTTGATGCCATTGTTGTAGTTTGTGTGTACTTTGGGGTAACGCTGTAGATTACAGCCCGCAACATACTGCGTAATTACAGTGTAATGTTTTTGCACTTGCAGTGTACCAGTACCGTATGTGGCAAGTGGGCACAGGGGAACACTTGATAAGGAGGTAACAATTCAGGATTTTACAAAGAAGTTATACTGTAGTTTTTTTACCTACTGGGTACCTATTCTGTACTTTATTCATCATAGCTGTTGTTTTAAGTCATTCATTTCTTTTACCTTTTATTTATTCAGGTATGTGTCTCCCCCCCTCCCCCCCTTTTTCTGTTAATCACACTCACATATTTACTCTGCACATCTGGATGCTTCCCAGTACAACCACAGGCTGGTCTGCTTGGCACTGAGCAGGTACACTGGCGCAGTTGGAGGTTAAGGACATTGACCTTCATTTTCAGGTCTTGTGTAGGCATTTAAAGACTAGTCAGCCGATTAAAGACCTTATAAATGACAGGTGTATTCGCTCTATATGTAATTAGAAGAGTTTGACTTTGGGGTGGGCGATTGATAAAAATCGTCTAGTACTCTATATGCAATTCAACTCAGTATTAATCTAATTGTAATATTAATTTTCTGGAAAACCAGTTATGGTTAATGAATAAAATAAGCACAGAGAAGTGTCTTTTTATGGCTAATCCATCAATCTATTTACCTGATAAACCAAAGTACTTCATCGCATTGATACAATAATCATGTAAAAATCCCATATTGCCATAATGCAGTCAGCGTCGGAGATATGATAGCTACCGCAGCAGAGATGGCATGGCAGAGTCTCAGATTTGTATCTCCTCACACCGATACAGTATATGTTATTATAGTCCACAATCTGATGTGAATGATAATGTAAATGCAAGCCAGTTTTGCATCTTTGTCGTTGACACGCATCGATGATGTAAAGGCAGCATCAGCAAACATTTGTCCAGGATACCTTCAATTTTATGAAAAATAAGCCTTTAAAAAGGCATTATAAAGTCTGAAATGTGACCCATGTACACATTTAATCATTTCTTAATTGATTAAGCAATTTTTGCAAAGTAAATGTTCAGACCGTGGCCTTCATTTGAGACCGGACAGGGTTTGCTGCAGTGTTTTACAGTGGAAGGGGCCACCTTACCGAAAGAAAGACCTTCTCCACGGACGTAAAACAGAATGCATTTGCGTGCACTTTTATGAGCTGTAACGTTATCCTCTGAATGAAAAGTGACAGAGAAGCTATTTCACACAGAAGAGGCCGTTACATTTAGCCTGGCTATGGTTTAGATCATTATCAACTAACAAAATTGATCATAAGATATGATGTGCGAGGGCCTGGGTGGCTCATCAGCCCGGCTAAATAACTCCCTGCAGGATATTATCAGACACGAACCTTAGTTTCCCTTTTGTTTGGTTTGGTTTTGCTCCCATTGACTGTTGCTGTGGTTTTGTTTTTAGAGCAAAGTCATCATTTCTTTCATCGCTTCTCACATTAAAACCCTACCAGACAGGTCGGGGGGGGGGTGTAATGCCGTCACTGTCCTGGAAGTCTTGGATTGTGGAACAACCGCAGAACGTGTTGAGTTTTATCAACCGCAGCTTAACTGAGGACAAACTGCAAAAAGGAATCAGTGGAACTCACGTAAACGTTGTGTGAGAACAGTGCTTCTGTCAAGCAGATCTGGCGTTGGAAGTACCGATGGACCACTTTCGATTCAGTCGTCCTCCCTTCGCCGTCCCCTGCCTCACCTCTTTTGGGATTCGCTCACTAAATAGAAGCGCTCGTTGGCACTGGCACTGAATTCACCCCCACCAAGCACATTCTTTGAGACTAAGCTTGCTGATAACGAAGGAGAGAAAAAGAGAGCAGCTCCCGCTCTCTCTCTCGCTCTCACTCTCCTGCCGAAGCTGATAAGGCCGGCAAGGTCACCAAATGTTTGCCCCGCCTCCCCTCTTCCTGTTTTGAGAACTAGTAGAGCGAACGTGATGCACTCCAGAGTGCTTTATTAAACACCAGCGGCCTTATGTTAGGAGTTGCGGTTTCCTTCAAATAAAATGGGTTGCACAAAACATCCTTAAGTCTCGTCCTGGGTTGTTGGTCGATACGTGACAAAAAGGAAACGACTGCATCCCGAGAAGAGTGTTCCGCGATTCAGAAAACCAAATAATTGATGTTACGCTACAGATTTGACCGGCGGCCTGGAGTTGGCTCACTCTACTTTCTGCAGCTGTGCTCTTCCAGTCACTTTGCAATGAATGATTGCTCGACGGTTTTCTGCTACAGGATCTGACCCGTCAGTAAGAGGCGAGTTGTATTAGTTTTTCAGGGATTCTGTGCAACATTCATAATAAACCCCACAGCTAAGGAGAAATTAAACTTTAGGGAGAAAGCTTGAGGTGTTTTGTGCAACCGGCCCCAGGTCTTGGCAGGCAAATAATCTTTTAATGATGTTTGAGTTATCAAGCACAATCGTGATGTTATGTTTCTGCAGCAGTTTTTATTGACTCAGCCCCTCCCAGCCTCGGTTTTTATGCAGTTGTCCTTTTGTTGAACAATTCTGTCCAGTGAAAGCAGATGTCTTGTGGGAAATTTGCCCCTTTTCAACATGTTGCTCTTTAGTTGGATTCCTCATGTCGAGCTACAACTCCCGTCAGAGTTTAGGGGTCTTTCACTCCCACGTTGCAATTATCTGTCAAAGGTATAGATCTGGTCCCGAATTCTCCGTTTCCCCGCGAACTTATTCTCTTGTTTTGCGCTGCACGTAAACGGAACGGCAACAGCCGGAATCGGTGATGTTGGGAGAGAGAGGTGTGTGTGTGTGTGTGTATGTGTGTGTGTGTGTGTGTGTGTGTGTGTGTGTGTGTGTTGATATGGGTGTGTGTTTAAATGAGGGGAGGAAACGGTGAAGGCCACGCTGTCCCAGCCTTGAGAACCAGATCTAACCGCATGTGTCTTTCATATCAAGCAGTAACACATGGTTTGTTACAGGAAGCTCATTCTCGACCACCCCCCCTTAACATGTTTGTAGTTGAAATAAAACAGCAGACGTCAAAAGCCTTTCCTCTGCAACCTCAGATGTAATGCATTGCCTTTACATGGCAGTGCTTAAGACAACTGTCCCAAGTCTGTTGACATTTTGCTGAAATTATGCATGAGCTGACATGCCAGCAGCTTTGTGCTGTGTGTGTGTGTGTGTGTGTGTGTGTGTGTGTGTGTGTGTGTGTGTGTGTGTGTGTGTGTGTGGAAACCTGGCAAGTACCTTTTTGTTGTCCTGCACAGTTGTTGCGGACGTTTCCATGGTGTTCAAACTGCCGAGTGAATATTGCGAACCTAAGCTGAATGACAGCCAGTTTCACCAAACCGTGTGAAAATGATTGTTCGTCAGAGGGCCGTCTTTCACGTCAGCTTTAAGAAAAGTCCCCGACAGCGAGACGTTTCTGATTGTTTTTCTGGTCTGTTGATGGCTGTGGGGCTGGTCTGTATTAAAATCGGAACAATATGTCGTGGGAGTTGTGATCAGAAGTACCGCTCGCGTGTATAAATGTGTGTCACTGTTGGAAAGCAATATAAGTTAGACGTAGTAGTGAAAAGAAGAAGAATTCCCCCAGGAAAGTTGAACGAGCATGCACGCTGGTTTCCAGCAGGTGATGTCCCTTACAGTCACACTAGTGAATTCTAGACGGACCTGGCACTATTGGGTATTTATTTCTTCTTTTTTTCTTTTTTGGGTGGGCAGGGGAATCAAATATTTTCAATACTGGAGTCTACATGCATACGTGGTTCATTTTAACATGTGTATACAAGCGTGGTACTCTTGCTTTATCCACATACAGCCCTGGAAAAAATTAAGAGACCACTCCAAATTTTCCAAAGTTCATTTTACTCAGTAGACCAGATCTTGGTAATGGTACGAACATCTGTATACACTCACACATTTTTTCACAATCTGGTTTAAATAACTTAATTTAACTTGGAAAGATGTGGGTTTTCCTGTAAGCGCCGCAAACTGAGGTGATGACTCAAAATGTTTTATCGTGACCAGACAGTTTATGTTTATCCTACAGCGGTGTGAAGGTGCAGAGACAAAAAAATAAAACGGAGCTGGTCTGGAGGAAAATGCCCGAACCACTTGCCAAGACGGAACGAACAATCCGCCGGGCTGAAATTGTAGACTTGTTTCGTCGCCCACCTACGAGGCTTCTTTGAGTGCTGCAGACTAGCGGGGGAGTCCCATCTCATGGAGCTGTTTACACCTGAAGGAAACAGCATGATCTACCCAGACAAGTGGAAGTTTTAAGATGAATCAGACTCTTAAGGCGTCGCACGCGTTCACTCGCATTCGGCGCGCGTTGCCTGCAGAAGCACTGCAGCTCCCAAATTCACGTGAATAACGCCAGGCCAACCATTCAACGCGCGCTCAGTTTGAAAGCTGTTCCCAGCTGAAACCTATAGAATTTAGAGCTTCTTTAAGCCCACGGTACCAGAGATGAGTACTGGGGATTGAGATCCTGGTATTTCCTGGCTGTTCTCCCAAATTCTGCTCTTTCCTTGAGAAAGACCTGTGAACCCCTACAGAGATTAGAGATCTTACTTTCCACAATGTTGTCGGGACACTTAGAAGAACAGTCTAAGCCCGTCGGTGGCAAACGCGAGCACTTTTAGCGGGCGCACTTGCACATGGGACCAATTATAAAATCTGGTGCTAAGTATTAGTCATGTCGACCCCAAAATATGTAAAGACAGACGGGTCCCTCGCTGTTTATAGCGCGACAGCTTGACTTTGCTCTAAAACATCCATTTTCGTCCGATAGAATAGCTACACATAACCAGCGTTTTTAATCCACATTCTGCTTCCACTGCATTCTGCTCCGTCGTGGCACTGGGATGGGGGACAGGAGTAGCTTTGTGCGACGGGACTCGAGTGGATTCAACACACCCACTCCTGTTCTGAATCTGCTGCTGCGTCGATGTCGTCTGTGCTCAAGAGCACAATGCGCACTGCACGTTCTATAGGCTGTCTTCGTGTGAGCGATTTTATGTTGTGGGACTGAGTTTCAGCTACAAACCTATAATTTTGGCACGGGCTAAATGTGGATGGTAATCCAAACAAATATGTTAGTCTCTCCCACACATCCTTCCTCCGTCCCGCTCTGGTCGTTCCTCCTTTTCATCTTTTTATTCCAGTCAGGTGGTGGTGTGGCTCTTAATGCCAAACAGATCCAAAGGTTTCTGAACAGACGGTCTATTCCTGGGACAGAGCTTTCTCCCCCTCGCCTTTCATCTGGCAGCGTTGCGCGTTTGAGGGCAAAGAATGTTTGCTTGAGGCCGTACAGTGCACATACTCTGCTGTCGTTTATCCAGAACATCGCCGCAGTTTTATTTCATAAAAGCAATGCAACCTGTAGCCGGCTGATGAAAGCCTTTACACTCGCTGCATATGGCAGGGCTACATATACATCATATATTCCTCCGTACTCTCCCATATACGAACAGCTCCTAAAGTACAGTATTGGCCCCTTTTTGTTTAATTTGTTCAGATCAACTGTTTGTAGTAAAATTCGTTGTAAGAGCGTCAGGAGACGTTACGGTTTATTTGCCAAGTCTGTTTCTGTTGGACTTTGTCACATTTTTCTTTTATCGACCACCAAGTTTTCTGCCTCAGCCAAGCGTTTTCAAATGTTTGCCGTTTTTCTTTGATGCGCAAGTGGAAAATTGGCAGTTTACTTGCTGCTTCTAGATGTTTGTGTACTGGGATTTATTCTTGTGTACCGACGGCTCTGTAAGTGGACGGCGGCATGACATATATCCTGCGAGGAAAACGGATGGGTCTTCCAGCAATCGCATGAAATGAAGAACTGCCGGCTGCTGCTGCTGCTGCTGGTGTGAACGGTGTGTAACTGATCTGCTGCAACAAAGCCAGCGCTCATCAGCTGAGTGGAAACCTACGGTGCATCCAAGTTCCGATAACCTAGCTGGGCTTTTACCAAAGGCCGGTCGGTCAAAATAGGATTAATCTCAGTGGAATTACATGGTTCGGTTGAAGTTTAAACATGAGCGAGAGAGTGAAATGTTTCTCGCAGAATATTTCCAGAATGCTTTCGGCTACCTGAGCACTATTTCTGTCCAGAGGCCCTTAGATATTTCTGGCATGGTCACCGCTTAGTGTGGTATGAGGGTAAGGGAGGAGGATTCCCCTCTTTCCAACACACATGCCTGCCTGGGGCCACATTAACATGCACTAAAAAAAATCTTCTCAATTCTTATACCCACAGACGTGTTGCTAGTTTCCAAGGTCATGAGAAGTCAGATTGCTTTGCTGAATCTGCTTAGTTTAGAATAATGAATCACTGACAGTGAAAACGTCGAATTTTGGATCCAAATCTTTCACTTGATTCCTTATTGATGACTGTCAATATGTCAATGACCTATCAGAAAAATCTAGTGCAACCTTTTCTAATTTGAGCATTAGTGTTAATATTATTTTAAAATGAATCCGATGAAAGGTGCCCCAAAAGAGCAAAGAAAATAAACTGCCCGTTTGTGCTGCCAAGAAATGGCAGAATGCATTAACGTGTAAATCAAAAACCATTTCCCCGAGCAACAGACTTCACTGTGTTTGTGTTAATGGTGTCGCTAACGGACACTCAGGCCACCCACGCATTTAGGGAGGATCGGAGCTGAAGCCTTAAATCAAAATAGCACCATAACGATCGATTAGTCGACTAATTAATCATTGCAGCTCTACTTGGGACAGACCTTTAGTTGTTCGAACAGACCACATCCCTGGATGACTTTTGTCTAACAGCCATTATTTGACTAAGCGGGCTTTCATTTGAATATTTGCAGTAAATATGGTCTTGTTGGATGGTGTGCCTCCTGCTCTCCACGCTGAATGTTTTCACACTCATGTTTGCCCTCTGCATTCGTCTACCAATCACAGGTGTAGTTTTGTGTGTAGTTTTGCATGGGAAGTGTGTCCCTCAGGACACAGACACAGTCTTTAAAGAGATGCATTTAAACCAACCTCCATAGAAACTGGGTGCGACAGAAGGGATGTCATACCTTGTGTTTCATCTTTTACTGCAAAACACATTAACACAAAAAAAAAATGTCTCTGTATGTGTCTCTAGACGGGCCAGGCGAGGAGGATATGGAGGTTCAGGATGGAGCTCCAGGCCCGACAGACAGAAGGAAAGACGAAGGCCCATCACAGGTAGACTGAAAGATGACTATACTATATAATCTATGTGACGGAATTTTCCTCCTTCAGGCTGAAAGGTAATAGGACACAGTGGATCCCCAGGTCACATTCGGGTTCATTTGTAGGTCACGGCCCGTCTCTTCCAGAGCAATAGTTCAGCTCTCCGTCTCCACGGATGAGCGGTCAGGGCGCAGCTGTCCTGATAAGGAGACGCCGTCTCCGCCCTCCCAGGAGACCAAGGCTGTTGGAGATGGGCTTCACTTTGTCCCAGACTCCACACTGATACGGTCTCCTCTGAGACATGCACTGCCAGTGCCCATCACACACCTGTAGCTGTGTGAAGAGTAACCTTATTTGGACACACAGTGAATCTCATAGTAAATGTGATGGAAAACCAGCTCAGCTGAAGAAAAGCCGGGAGACGCAGGCGATTTCAAAGCAGAAGTATTTACTGAAGCATGGCCACGGATGAAATGTATCTACATTGACAATGTAATACAAAGTAATGCCAGCCAATTCTCTGACGTTATCGCCCCAGCAAGGCGTATTTGTACCGTCTGCGACCGTCCCCATAAGGCGGCCTTCCTCCCGGATTCTGACCTTTTTAACCTGCAGCTAGCAGCTGGCTCAACCTGGCTCAACTCCCACATACTTTGAGCTGCTCAGGCTTACATCACGCCCTCGCTATTTTGTTACTTGCGATAGTCACTATAAATCTGCCTGAGCTCACAGATTGTTCCTGCCGAATAGATAGTGAGGCGCCGGCTCTCTTGTGTTACTCTAGGTGTCACAAATGCCTTAACAGTAAAGAGTTAATTACTCCCTGCCAGGAAGTAACCTTTGTTAAGTAGCTGGGTGGCAGTACACAGTGTTCACTTGTATTGCTCATCTCTATTCTCCCCGATCGAGCGTCATTAAATGCTTCTGCGTAAGGCATCCAGGTCTGCTGAAACGTCTTCCATCACGACTTAACCAGCTCCCAGATTTCCATCACAAACCATGGAGCAGTTTTCTACTCCGTTATACAAATGCTATATTGGACTTATGTGCAAAAAAACAAAGAAAACAAAAGGATTACAAGCTCCCTAGCCTACAGGCACATACTTCTACGTTTCTGATGCCTCACAAGGCTGAAGTGCCTTGTGAGGCAGTATCACTAATGGCCACTAGATGCTGGCTTCATGGGGATCCACTCAGTAGGTATACAAAGTATTTTTGTCTCAAAGACTATTATTGTGTGTGTGTGTGTGTGTGTTACTATGTGTTGAGCAGGCGATGCTGAACAGTGAGGAGGGTTTGGATGAAGAGGAGAGAACAAGAAGGAGAGCTGAGAGGAGGAGAGCTAAAAGGAAAGTGAGTGAAACAAATCAAAACTGACCGACATGGCAAAATGCTAGAATGCGATAAATCTTCTTGTCGTCGTCTGGCAGCTATTTGTGTCTTTTTATATTTCTGAGAACAGTTTAGTAAAATGACAACTATCCCCACATCATCATCATCATCATACACACAGAGTTGGTCTAGACGTCCTCTACATGAACAAGTGCTACGAGATAACTCTGTGTTATGATGTAAATAAAATTGAATTGATTTGAATCATCGTCTGCTTCTGTGTTAACGAGCTCGACATCCACTCTAAATTGCTCTGGGGAAAAAAAAATGGAAATGTGGGGATAAACATGTTGTCCATGTAGCAGCTCGTGCCTTTTATTGTTTATGATTCCTCCACTAACTGAAATCAACGCGTCTCCTACATTTCACACATCTCCACACCTGTTTGCCACGCCCTTATTTACTCATGTCACCGGCTGTTACCCCACCCGTCTACACACCTTTTTTTTTTTTAACAGCTTGTAACGTTTGACCGCACCCTCCTCTTCCTCACAACTGTTCCCACACTTGTCTCCTCGCATTTTATGACACAACCGCATCTACGCCTGCACCCATACATATGTGCGTGTGCCATCCCACAGCCACCATGTCCATGCTCTCCTTTCAGAGGCAGAAAGAGCGGAAGAAGCTGGAGAGAGGGGAGAGGATGGAGGATGCGTCGGAGCAGGTGACAACACAAGGGCCTAAACGTCATCTGTCACCTGCTGCTATGTCGCCAAATTCTTTAATGTTCAAAGCCTTGCAGAGTTTGTATGTTGCCATATGTCCATATAATCATCTTTGTGTCCATACGTGTGCACGCATTCATGCATCTCCCCAGCGGGGCGTATTTGTACCGTCCATGACCGTCCCCATAAGGAGGCCTTTCTACCATATTAAGACCCGTGACCTGCAGCTAGCAGCTGGCTCAAACTGACTCAACTCATACACACCGTGAGCTGCTCAGCCTTCCTACGCAACCTTGCTATTCTGTTGCTTACGATAGTTACAATGAATCTATCTGAGCTCACAGAATGTTAGGGCTGAATAGACAGAGAGGCGCCGGCGCTTCAATCTAGCGCTTGTGTTACTCTGTCATGCCTCAATGTTCATGCGTCAGAAGTTCCGTGACCGTTTCCGTTAAATCGTTGCACCGATTTCAAGCAATTTTCTGACATTTCAGGGAAAAAAAACAAACTGTGCTGGTTTCCTTTGACTAGCTTTTACAGTAGAATAAGTAAAAGCCTGACAATCGAGGACAAACCAGCCCTCCTCATCCACCAAGTGTTTGCAGGCTTATGAAGTGTTACAAATATAATAACACAGAAGTACACTGTCACTCACTAGTCTGCATGTTATGTTTCTAAGAGGTACTCCACACATAAATGTGTTTTTTGAGTGGTAAACTAAATGATATGAGCAAACCCATCAATGCTGGTGTTAGTACTGACATTTCGTTTCAAATTTATAATAACCTGTGAGGCCAATGCTGATACATGTTTATGTAAGATGTGTCAGTCAGTCTCCGTCGCATCCCCTGACCCACACGCTACGTAGCCACTCGTTGCATAGAGAGGCTTCTTGCTCTATCTGAGTAGTTACACTTTAAATGCATTGCACACAATGATTCTCTTAGCCTTTGCCCTTATGTTGCACAATTCCTCTGTAAACCCCAGTAAGAGGTCACTTTTTCCAGTAATGCTCTCAACAGGAAGAGGAAGTGGCTGGAGCGGTGTCAGAGAGTGACAGTGAGGAGGAATTGAAAGAGGAGCAGGAGGAGTGGACCGCCGTTCGTCCCAGAAACAAATGCAGCCCTGAATCAGTCCCTGCCTTCGTGGCGTCGGAGAACAAGAGCAACCGCCAGCTGCCCCACAGGACCTCGGAGGAGGTGGGTTGAAACCAGGCCGGCATTCTCAGTATATCCATCATTGCTTAAATGAAAGAAATAATTGCACAGAGCCAAGTATCCTGTTGGAAGCGTTCATGAGTAAAACATCGAACCCTCCCCTGCTCACTGACTGTACAGTTAGATGTTTACTCCTAATAAAATGTAATTGCTTTGAAACTGAGTTGGGCAAAATGGCAAGCTTGATCGGGTGTGGCTGTCATTAAACAAATAGAGCTCAAGAGAGTCGAATGGTATTTGCTTAATGTCAGGAGTGTGTTCCATCTCAGTGGTCAATAAGAAAATGTCAGTAGGTCTTCCTTACTGGCATCTGATAAAAGAAAAGAACAGCACTTAAACTAGGAAAATGGCAAATGATGTCAACGTGCACTGCAGGAGGGCGTCTGAGGCGGCATAGGACAAACGTGTTTAACCACCTCCGTAAGCCCTGTTTGGCAATGCTCTTAGGTTGGTGCACCCTAGGCTTCACAGTTGCGTTGGGCGCTTGGACCCTGGTATACTTGTGATGCAAGTCAATAAATTGTTCCAAACATGCTCGGTATGAAGCCCGTGAAAAGAGCGCCGTCATGCAGCAAATGTTGTGCAGGTTCAAAGTGCCTTTCAGGATGATTTCAGTCAGGATGATGGAAGAGTGGTCTGCTGGTTAAAGAGATTTTCTTTTCATGAACATGAGGTCAAATATCATAATAAGCAGTGTGCTTGAGCAGGATCTGTGCAGTCTAGTGTTTTGGATAATTTAGATGGACATTCAAAAACAACCCATGTCGATTTACTTAACATTCAAATCAGCATGTGGTCAGAGCAGGTGTCTCTCTTTAAAAGAAAAAAATATATACTATAGTCAGGTTTTGTCAGTATTGAGTGTTTGTTTTTTTTTGTTACTTCCTGCTGTTTCAGGAGCCAGAGTGGGATGTCAGCAGCGCGTTTGTGGCCAAAGCCGCGAGTCACATCAAGCTGAAAGCCCTAAAGAACAGAGCGACACACATCTCCAGAGAGAACAAGGAGAACGAGACCAGGAGCAGCCAGGTACACACAAGTATACACAGCTGGGATCTCTAAACAGTGACAATGTAGTTCTCATGGCAGACTAGAGCTTTTGCTGGAAGCCAGTGAAATCAGCATTGCATTCACTTTAGCAACAGAACTGTCTGGTGTGATTGCAGATGGAGAACGCCGAAGAAAAGAAGAGGAGGGGGGAGTCTCTCACAGGTAAATCTTTGTATTTAGTGTCTTTTAGATACACCTCGTGTCCTTCACATAACTTCTCCCGATGTTGTTGAAATAAAACCAAGTAAAAGCAGTACCAGAAAAGAGCAATAACAGCAGCATAATATCCTGTCCTGGTATAATAAATAATCCACAGAACACACTGTCAACTGATTTCATTTTTGGTACAAAGCGGTAAATGTGCGAGGGAATGTTTTATGTCAATGAAAGCCCTCAGAAGTGCAAATGCGTGCGTGCGTTCTCCAGTGCAGGGCATCCAGATGTTCGGGCGAGGGCAGTACAGCCAGGCAGTGGACATGTTTACACAAGCCATCTACTGTGACCCCAAGGACCACAGGTGAGCCGAACTGTGAGTCCTGCTCTCTCCCCTTCACATTCACCTTATACCACCTAAATAAGCATCTCCGTCTGTGCGACTCTCTCCTGCCTCTCAGATTCTATGGAAATCGCTCTTACTGTTATTGGTGTCTGGAGCAGTACTCCTCTGCCCTAACGGACGCTCGGAGGTCCATTCAGCTGGCTCCTGATTGGCCGAAGGGATACTTCCGCAAGGGGTGTGCTCTGATGGGGTTAAAGGTCAGCAGCTGCTGCGCAACAGACTCAGACATTCCAACAGAAAGTAATCATTTCCATTCCAATTAATATTTGGAGCTGAAGTAGTATGCTACGCCACTATAATCATTAAAACTACTTCCAATCCTTCGTCACGTACTGTAACGTGTGTTTGTGTTCCAGCGGTATAGCGAGGCAGAGACGGCCATTGAGCAGGTGTTGAAGTTGGACCAGCACTGTAAGGAGGCATCCAGTCAACTCTTCACCTGCCGGGTCCTGCAGCTCACGGTGAGAAGGCTCCACTTCCTGCGAGGCTGCACATAAAATCTGTTCGCTTCAACACTGCAGGCTTATTTTTGAGCTTTTATGTTGTCGGGATGATGGAGGTACAAGAGTTATAGTTATATAGAGGAAATAGTCTGGGTACTCGGCTGTAACAAACTAGTGGAAGGTGGAAACTAATTTCAAACATTGATTTAGTGTCTTGCTTAAGTGGCATTTTGAAAAGATGCGTAACTTTAATCTACTTCTTTTTTTCAATTTCCTGTAGGAGTTGGGCTTTGAGGAAGAGGACAGCAAACTGCTGCTGGAGAAGTTCATCACCGTTCATGCGGCCATCACCTCATCAGAGGCCAGAAGTGAGAAGCAGCTGCAGTGCCACTTGCGCCCACACTGCGGCAGCACTGCTCTGTTACCATCACAGCAGACACCAATAGCAGGAACATGCAGATACTACTGACAGTATACAATGACACCGAGACATAAATGTAACGAGACATTATTTTCATTACGGACAGTAAAACATAAAATTGCAACTTTATTATGAACAGTATTATGAACTGTATTGAGTGAAATATGTAATCTGCTCAGTGATATAACCAGTATATTCCATATAAAGACATGCAGTACAAACACTTGCATAGTAAATAGTAGATGGCTTTAAAGTGTGCCAGATGCACGTGTGACACTATGATGAAGTGGGTGATTAGCTGTGTGCCAAGTTAAGCTTATTTATTTGATGTCACAGTTAATAGTGTCAGCGCACTAGGTAGCCAGGGAAAGATAGAGCAGGTCACCGTGGTTAAACATTTTGAATGCATCTCATTAATGCTCAGTTTTTATCATTTTCTCATGTACTTCCTGTCTCCTCTTACTTCCAGCACTGAAGCACACATCTCAGCAGCACCAGAGTGGGTAGGTCTTACGGCTTTAAGAAAGACACATAATCGCACCAATCGCTTCACAGTTTTCAGGAATACAGAATATGCTTTTGGGGCGTGAATGTGTTGTTTCACACATGAAGCAAACCAATCATCTTAATTTTTTCATAGAAGTATATACAGTATATACTCCATCTGCTTATCTTCAGTATAGAATATCCAACATGGGTAATAAAATGTTTTAATGTAAATGTAAACATGACCTTTTCCTTACGTTGTTTCTTCGTGTTCACTTGTTTTATCTCTCTTTTCTCTCGCTATCTTCCCTTTTCTATCTTCTAGGAGCTGTTGCTCTCTGTGGGTTGGGAACATTACATTGGAAGTTACAGAGAAAGACCTCTGGGATCTCTTCAAAATGTAAAAACACGGTGTTTGGACACATTATAGCCGTCGTATTTTTAGACGGGGTTTATGAATTCAGTTTTAAGGTGTAGTGAAGCCCATCCAGCTACAATGACAAGATGGACTTGACATACCCTTGTTTAAAACTGTAATAGCAGCACTAGTTGTAGACACTACTATTTCTACTATTAATACTATTATTGTACTAATAGTAATACATGGGTTAGTTGTAGCAACAGGAAAGGCAGCAGTGGTAGAACGGGTGCAGGATTGGTCAGTTTATTTGGTATTTAGCACATTTAGATGAAAACTATGTTTGGCAGTGACACATTGATTGTTTTAGTGAGGCTCTGTGTTCCCATGGCTACAGGTTTGGCGAGATAGACAGCATCAGAATTCTTCATGAGCGCTTCTGTGCCTTCGTCAACTTCAAGAATGCCAACATGGCTGCCAAAGCCCTGGAGAAGCTGCAGGTGAGGGACAGGCAGGCTCACAAGCCATCGTCCTGTTGTTGTACCTCGTCAGACACTGTGTAAAGTTTGACCGACGGTGATGTTTCCTCCCGTGCAGGGGGGGGTGGAGCTGGGGAGCAGCAAGCTGGTGATAAGGTACCCAGACCGTTGGACTCAGCGGACCAGCACCAGCTCCGGCGCTGCAGGAGCACAGCAGAGCGTAGCTGTCATAGGGTACCGCGACTTACTCACAACACGTGTATCTGTGTGGTACTGTGCTTTTTTCTTTGCAAAAATGTCCGTCACAAAGAAGGGGCATTTTACCACTTAGCCCGTTTGACTTTTTTCAGGGTTTAGAGATTAGCATTAAGTCTTGGTTGAAGTTAAGGCAAGGATTAATGTTGGACATGTTGGAAATGCTTTTGAGCATTTGCACTGTATATTTAGTTTTCTGTATATTCATAGTCAAAAGGAAACCGCAAATGTCACTATGCTGGTGACTCAAATTAAAAGTAGGCCTTAAAAGAGAGAGAAAATCCCAGTTCCTTATTAAATCTTGTGCACTTTATTGCCGCCTAATGCACTATTAGTATACCATTATTTGCCTGCATGTACTGCATGTGACCTTCTCCTCTGGTTCTGTCCATGCAGGTCCAGACGGTGTGTACCTATAGATGGAGACGTGTGCTTCTACTGGCAGACCACGGGCTGTTTCTATGGCGACAAGTGTCGCTTCAAACACATACCAGACCAACAAGGTCGAGACAAGAAACCGTGACCAGCCCTAACTTTGTCCCCTTCCCTCCCAACGCCAGCACCAAGGCACACTAAATGAGGGGTTACAAAGAAAAAGGACAACAGGAACACGAAAGGCAGCAGTGAGCAGAGAGGACGACCGAGGACGAGAACAAGATTGGCTGCCTGAGAACACTGAATGTGCGTGTGTGTGTGAGAAAGAGAGGGTCAGATATGCTTTGTATGTGCCAAAAGTCAGGGGTGGTGACTCTGACGTGAAGAGTGTTTACAGCGTCCAGAGCCCCAACCTCAGAGAGACCTCTCCATATATACATGGATACATTCATGCGATGCCGCAGACCTTCCCATGTAAGGAGGTTCTCGGTGGATTTTCATTTTTTTCAAACGTCACTGAGGAGTCACTTAGCTCTATCTGGATCCTGGATAAAGCCTGATGAACTCCTGGTCTCTGCAGAGGGATCTGCTCCGTGGGAAGTACGTCAGCTGTCATCAAGAGGTTTTACTTGGACAAATACGTTTGGTTGAACCACATTGGAAACACTACCAAAACCCACTTCTGTGACAAACGTTGCCTCTTTGAACGTCACTTTTGAATTGCATTGATGTCGAGAGTTATTTTCACATCTATAAAAAGAGATGAGACATTGTAAATGTGGACTGTACATATTTGCACAAAACAATAAAACGGTGAAACCGACATTAAAATGTTTTCGGGGTTTTACTTGACACACAGTCTGTTAGAAATCGGTCTTTCAAATCCTGACTTGCGCATCAGAAATTGCAAGAATCTCACTCTTCTTTTTGTTGCGATTGCTGCAGTGAATGTGGGGCAAAGCATTCACACGAGTTGACTAATGTGAAGTCGCATACTAATTCGCACGTGTGCAAAGATCATATTGTGTCATGCGTCAGGAAGACGCTGCTAACAATAATCTACAACCTCCTGTGTGAGGCTGTGATAAATGCATAGCGCTAAATGCTAACCCAGCTGCTGGCTTCCTACACACATGCCCATTTATTACATAATAAATTCCCATATATAAATTCCAGCACTGCTCTACATACTCGAAACCTGCCTAAAATGATCGCGTAGAACGAAATTGGGAAATACCCAGAAATATATCTCTTTCTCCCTGCGGGTGCTGTGGATTTGTGTTTGTTTTTTTTACGTATTCAGAAAAAGGAGGATACTTTTAATAAGGTTGAGTCCTCCTGTGTAGGCAAGAGACAGGTCACGTGACGGGCCAGCCCAAGTTCAGCCCGCCACGTGGCCTGTCTCTTGCCTACACATTGGCAAACAATTTTTGTATAATTTGATGAAGGTTTTTTTTTTTTATTCCCACTGCTTAAAAACCACATACGAATCCAGCGATTCGATTTCAAGATCCAACCACAGCAGCCGACACAACCAACGCTGATGTCAGTCCACAACAAGCGAACACAGTTACAGCAGCTCACCTTTGGAGCCTCGCAGAAATCCACAGGTCAACGACAAGACGCCAGAAACGCTGCCGTTCCGCTGTCGACAGTCCAGACGATACAAATCCAGTGAAATATTTAGATCCATAAATCCCACGGGAATGCTGCGGCATCATCAGTTGTGCATGTTTCACACGGTCTCTGTAATAACTTCGGCTCACGTCAAGGTGTTTTCGATCTCTTGATTTCAAAATGTCCGCTGACTTCCTACCTCTTGATTGACACCTCGTTTGACCCAATCGGACCAATGATAGTCCGCATTGCAGGGAAGTGCGTGACCGTCTTTTTTTCTTCTACAAAACGAGCCAATTGCAGCCCGCCATGACAATGATTGGCGTGTCGTATAGCCAATGACAGCGCCTATACATACACTCATAAAAATGTGTGTAAAAGATTCATTTTTTGTGGTATTGTCATAACCTTTGAACTGGGAGTAGGTAAGGCTTCAAGCTAAAGTCTCATTGTGTTTTCCACTTCATAAGTCCCAGCTGTAGTCACCTGCAGATATATATTTAGAAGTAAATAGTCAGGCGGAAGCAGAAACTTTTTATTTCAGTGTGTTCAAACGTATGTCACTCAGTTCCAGTAGCACTTAGAGTGATTCTGACTGTTGGGGGGAAACAAATTCAGAGTGTTACCTTTCAAAAGACACCAAGGTCATGCATGTACTCCAAATGGTTCAAGAACACCTTTCTAGGCAGATTTAGCAGGAATCGGAACAGGTCGGAAATAGCAACAATGTGATTGCTGTTGCTAAGTCTTGGTGACGGTCTACCATCTCCTTTTAAAGTCCAGACTGAAATATCTCAACAAAGCGTTTCACAGACACTCGTGGTCCCTAGAGGATGAATCCTAATGCCTTTGTTGATCCCCTGCCTTCTCTCCTAGCGCCCCCATGAGGTTCACATTTGTGGTTTTGAGTGAAATGTCTCAACAACAATTGTATATACTTATCAACTAAACTAAACTAAGATGGTGAACATGGTAAACAATATGCTTGCTTAAAATCGACATGTTAGCTTGGTCATTATGAGCTTGTTGCCGATGTTAGCATTTGGTTTAAATCACCGTACAGCCTCGCACGTCCACTTTTACAACACGGCAACTTGGCTTCCTGTTCTACGATTGTTTTGCATAGCAATCATTTGTCATGTTAACACCAGATAGTGTGCTTCTGTCTTTTCTATCTTCTTATCTCATCAATAGTTTTATCTGTGTGTCCACCCCCCAACCTCGGTTGTTTCTTTGAATCAGACCCACAACTCCTCCGGAAGCTCAAACAGGAAGCTGTGATGTGCACGACGCCAACCACACCTTAAACACCTGCTCTCAACACTGAGCAGATGCCTTTCCCCTGCACTTATCTTGAGCATTACTGTGCACTCTGTTCAAACTCAACCAATTCTAACCCGCAAAGAGCCTTGAGGTAACGTGCACACAGTCCTCAGCTGTCAGCCAACAAGCAGCTGTGAACAAAGTTCCTGCTTGGCTCTCCTCAGAACGATGGAAACGACAGGGTTAAACGAATTAAAGTCTTTCATTTTCACTTTCAGGTTACACAATAGGTCCATCATCAAATCTGTAAATAAATTGCATCTTAAGTTTACAAAAAAGTGATCAATAGAAATGTGTTTTTCCCCCTGAAGTGTTCTTCTCAAGAAAAGTGTTAGAGACACTACCAGGCCACAGAAAGGCCATAATTTCCATAAACTATATTTAAGAAGTTCATGCATCGTTACAACAACAGTAAGAATCATTTCTTCATTTTCTACTTGGGTGGTTTACAGGAATTTGTCTGTTCATGCATATTAATAATGTAAAGAGGAAGCAAGAGAGGCATGTTTTTAGCAGGTTGGTGTCTGGTTACAACTGTAACCAACCACAGAGACAAACTGTCTTCAAAGACCACACCCTCCCTTTGTCATTAGAAGTGTTTATTGTGACCAACCCACGTATGTGATCTACCTGCTGATTGAACAGAGACGTGAGGATCATGAGTTTAACAGCAGCAGCCAGCGGATTTGTTGTCTTCCTTCTCTCTGTACAAGGTACTGTACATCTACATTTATACTGTGAGGCAGTTACTTCATAAAGTCACAGGAAGGTGGATTATTAGGTAATAAAAAGATATGATGTGTGATGTTATGCAGTGTGAGGTGATCCCTGCAGCACCACACATTCACTTCTCTTTCTTTAAACTGAAGTCTGAGCAGG
>JAVQJF010004760.1:0-20248 GCA_036023855.1 Gadopsis marmoratus
TCAAATCATCAGCCATCACTTCACAGCGCCGTGTAACTGTGCTTCTGGATAGCTGAACGGCTTTGATGGCGGATACTATTTCAGGTTTGTTTTTAAAATCCCAAAACAATGAGTCTGCTGCCTCAACGAAGGCCTCTTGTCCATCTTGGACTGGCAGACTGGCCCCTCTTTATGTCAGTCAAGTGGTTAAGTGGCAGATGCCACAGAGAGGTGGGACGTACATTTGAAAATTGTTTTTTGAAATGCACACAATCTACCACCACGCTCTTTGCGATCTACTGGTCGATTGTAATCGACGTATTGGTCACCCCTGAGTTAAACTATCCAAGTCAGACAGTGAGCACTGCCAATGGCAGGGAAACGATGAGACATGCGGCCGAAAATGATTTGGATGTAAAATTAAGGGCCATGTTAAAAGAAGTGGGGCTTCTGAAAAAAATTAAGAAATACAACGCTGCTGCAAAACTCACATATAAAACAAACTTCAAGGACTGCCTCTTTAACCTACGTAACATTGCAAAAATAAGGCACATCTTGTCTCAGGAAGATGCAGCAAAATTTGTCCATGCATTTGTTGCCTCAAGGCTGGATTACTGCAACTCCCTATCTCCAATAAGTCCCTTAAGATTATCCAGCTGATTCAAAACTGACAAGAACCAGGAAAAGAGATCATATTTCTCCAGTACTAGCGTCTCTACACTGTCTTTTCATTTTGAATGATGGTCTACATACAGTTTCAGTGGCTTTTTATTTATGTCAGGGATAACTCACAAAGAAAGTGCTGAAATTCAAAGATGTGTGGATTTTGTATAAAATATGGTCTGTAATTGTAGTTAGCAAATGTCAATGTTAAAAAACTGTGTAGTTCAACAGCCATGTCAGATGTAAAACAATAGCAGAATGAGATGTCTTTAGTCTAATGTCTCATGCTGAAATCACTATCTCAGGATAAGACATCACTTTACTGTGTCAAATTTCATTAAAATACCATACAAAGGAAAGTAAAGGGGAGAGTAAAGAAACTAGTGAGCTGGGCCTCACCTTAGTGACAGGTCTCTCCCCTCCAGCAGTGTGCTTTTGTCCTCAAACTTGTGCTGTTGGCTGTCGTCAAGGGTTTGGAGGCTGCTTGTGTGCAGGTCAGGGTGTCTCCCCCCAGTCAGTTGGCAGTAGATATCCAGGAGACGGTCTGACACCACTGTCAGCCTAGGATACCTGCTGATGAGCACCTTCACACAGAGACAGAAGGTAATATATGAAGAAAAATCTGGAAGATTTTTGTTGTAACACTTTGTAGAAACTGTAAGAAAATTTGAATAACTGTAAAAACATGTTGTCATATTATATCAATCAACACCAACACTGTCCTGAGAAGTGCTCTCATTAGGCAGCATAAGTGAAAACACACGTGTGGCTAGACAATAGGTGTATAGGCTTTAAAAGCAAACAACACTCACCTTCTTCAGCTCTTCTCTTGTCATGTTGCCCATTTGCAGCTTGGTCCAGTACTTGTCCAGCAGCGCTGCATGAGAGTTCTGTGGTTTGTGCCAACTACCACCACTGTAGTACATCCTGCAATACACAAGTATACTTACGTCCAGCAAACATTTTTACCTTTCCATAAAAGACAATCATGCCCACTTTGTGCAGTGATTGGCCAGGTATGTGGAACTTCTTAAGTTCTCCATTGTCATTGATCACACAACTATTTCCATCACTGTTTGTGTGTACAGCCGAGTGTGTGCTGTTGGACCCAAACATATGACTCATTTGGCCTCATGCAAGGACATTTATGTATTACTATACTAAACCTTAGATATGTTCCAAGGTGAATTCACCAAACTTTATTACCTGTACAAACTTATTGTAAATTTCTCATTTACAATAATTATTGCTCATTTCAAATTGATGAATGCCAGCTTTCATGAACAAGTGCACATTTGGAAGATTTGATCATTTGCTTAATCTATGTCCCCAAAACAGTAGGTAAGGCTGCGCGTTTTGCTCCATTTGTGGGTAAAATTTAATTCACAAACATATTACCAAAGCGTAAACAGATTTCATGTTGCAAAGCTTCAAGTCCTATGTCAGCAGAAATCAGCAGATAAGAACACAACATATGACCTGAAAATGAGAAAATATACTCTTCTCAGAGCTGTACTGTTTCAGTAAAAATGATCAAAATATTTCAAGATAGATTCTTAGAAAGAAAAAAAATTGGTCTATGACTTACATGGACTGTGGTCAAGACTGGATTGGGACAGACTTATGTTAAACCTAAAAATGTAGCCACCCTACCCCCAGGCTAACTCTGAACATAGTAACAATCACTGACACCTGCAGACCAGTGGCACCAAATTACAAAAAATAAAGGAAAACAAGGCTCATAATTTGTGGTTTGTTAACAATGACTATGAAAAATAGAGTTTTTAGAGAGCACAGTAACCTGTAAACCTGTAAAAATGGCAGTGAGGACATTGTCAGTCATGCTACAGGTATACACTGCTTTGAGATTTTGAAAACGTTTACCCAGAATTCATAGTAAATTAGTCGCATTTAACCGTCAAAGGACCAAGAACAGTTTTTGGGGTGCCTGACTCTCCTGCATTTATTTTGATTATCTAACCTAGTCTGGCAGTCAGACATTTATTACAATATTATTCTAAATGTTTTTCAATGAAAAACAGGTGTATTCCTATATTTCATTTACTGATTGTGTAGATGTGTCCAAAAGAGGTTATCATATTATAACAGAGGACACTGATGCAAAAGTGACTGTTTCAGAATATATTAGCAATTCAACATGTAACAAATGTAAACAATGCAACAGTGAAAACTATCTTTACAAACTATAAACAAATAAATTCAAATTGTTTCACAAAGTGTGTACAAATGACAGACAATAATGTTATATTAAATGCAAATGATGTATCTGCGTCGGAATCCGACGACTGCACTGCAACATCGCCTAGCGACTCGCTAGGAAAAGTTAATTCCAGAGGTTCCTCAGTTGTGTCTTAGTTTTGCCATCTTTGTTTGCCTTTGTGTTGGCTGTGTGGTTAGCTCTGTCATGTAAGTTTGTTATGTGTGTGTGTGTTTTCACGCAAGCAAATATTCGTATTCAAATTTCCAAAGTATGTGCTGGTTGGTGGAGTACACAGTGTAATGGATAAACGTAAGCCTGGGCATTTAAATTTTTAACCAATAGGAACACAGGAGGTGGGACTAAGTGTCTACAACCATTGTTGTTTGGCTTGGAGGAAGAAACAACGTGAGTTTCCTTGACGAATCAATGCTGCAGAACGTGATTGCTTAGCCACGTTCACTACGGAGCCTCTGAATGCCCATATGAGACAAATGTGATGTAACTGATATGCCGACAATCTCCGCTTAACGTGACTTTTTAAAGCATGTCGATAGGATTAGCGGTTCAAACGTTAACATTTTACAACGATAGCTACTTTTAGCCACGGGCGGCAGTCTCTGTCTTTGAGAGTTAAGATCGTCAAGAAGTAGACAACTTTGTGCAATGGATGACTTTAGACTACTATCTGAAGTCTGACTATTAGTTTGATCTAAGACATAGTTAAAATCTGTTTTTGTGAAACCAGCCATGAGGACACTATGACAGGCTTTTAACCCCCACCTTCAACTGTGGCTATTTGAACAGGTATAAACATTTCAGATATGGTCAGCTTACTGAGACCTTAACAATGCAAGATCACAGCGGTTACATTTTGGCTATCTCATGGTATTTATAAATGGGATGTGCACACACGTAGCCTAAATGTCATTACTTTGTTTACATGAGATTTTGATATGTCCAGACAGTGAGAAGACGCATTCAAACAGTGAAAGAATATCAGGTTACCACCAAAAGCTGATAATAATCATATCACTACAGTGTATATAAATGCTCTGAAAGTAAAACTTGGACAACCATGCTGCTGTTGCAGAATTATGTTTAGCACGTAATGACATTCTTACCTTCTTGTGGCAAAAAACTGAAATCCAGGAGCAACATCGACGCAATCCTCCCGTCCTGGAATCATCAGCTTTTTATTCTCCATTAAGGGCAGGAGCACAGATATCTTTTTTAAAAAAAAAGAAAAGAATGACCACCTCATATTAAGAAGAAAAATCAGTTTATTAAGGATTCAGAATATGTATTGGTGCAAGCCAAAGTTGAAGTATATTGAGTCTGTGTTGACCTGAAAACAAAGGCCATATTCGATACAGTTCTCAACAAGTTTTAACTCACCACATCCAGAGGTGCGTGATCAATGTCTTCCAAGAGGATCCACTGGCCTTTAGATACAGCTTGCGTCAGTGTTCCTGGCTGCCACACAAACTTCCCTGGTATATCAGTACAACGGTACATCCCTAGCAGCATCTGTGAAACACACAAAACACATTCACAAATTTTCAGCCTTCCATCTAACCTCCATTGACTGTTAAAGGGGTCCATTGATTTAGTACTGAACGTCCAATTTGGGACTCACTAAGGACATATTTATTTGAAGAAAAAAAAATGGGGTCAAAATTGAAGCAGCAAGATATTTTAGAATATACTGCATATCCCATACTGCAACTCCATAGTCTCTTTAATTAGACCATCCCTGTCTCCTAAATGCACACTTCTTTCAAATGTCACATTTCCAGTTTCTAATGCAGGCCTTATGTTAAAAATGTTAAGCTACAGCCCAAGCAGATAACGCTGATAGCATCACTATGACATCAACAGGGTTATTTTTTCAAACTTCGAAAAGCTCCCTCAAGAGCAACAGAAGACTTTATGTTACTGTTTTCACAGGCTGAGAAGTACTCTCTTGACAAGTAAACTGAATGAATCCATGCTCTCACCTTGCTGTCAGTTTGATCCCCAAGCTGGACCTTGAGAATCTCTGTAGCTTTTGTATGCCCTGTGACAGCAGCCATAAACTCTACCAGGGCAGTTTTGCCACATCCGATAGGACCCTCAAGCAGCACAGGCTTCTGGGAAGCCACAGCTAATGCCAGTCTTCTCAGATTACGGCAGGTTGAGTCCACCAGCACCAGATCTTTTTGGTTAATCTGCAAATAGAGGTCAACATTAGACCCAAAAAGATCAACAGCAGAGACTATTCTATGTGACAAACCAGAGGGCACATACCTGTTCAGAGTGTCTTGGAACTATCCTGGGTAGGACAACACCACACACTGCCACAACATTCTGGGACAGGTCCTCTGATACCACCTGGCCCCTGGTAAACTTATTGGCTTTCTCCTGGCTCCACATCACTGAACCCTGATTGGCTAACACCAAGGCTTGTTCTACCTCCAGCTGCTGAGTTTCTTCCAAAGCTCTAAACAAGGGACAAAGAATAACACATGACACACAGCTTAGAAAGTATAATTTTATTAACTACAGCTGGGTGGATGCAAGCAATTTGGTACGATACCAACGTCAAGGTAATAAAAATATTGAAAACATGCATGTGCTGCTACAGAAATACTCTCATTGGCATTGGAAAAGGACGTGCAGGGATCGGATTAAGAGCTGAGACGATTACTGCCCACCATATCTTCTGACCACTCAGCCAGACCAAGACATATATATTATCCTCAAATTAAATATAACAAATGTTCAATATGATTAAATCCCCCGTACACAGGAATAAAAGAGCCAATCATCGACAAGAAAGGTCACTCAACTCCAGTATATTGGAGATATTTTGGCTATTTACAATAATTATTGACATTGGACAATATTTCCCACATGTCAACATTTCATTCTACTAACAGAAATATTAAACAGAATATGTATACAATCGTATGTATAACAAAATACACTAATAATGCCATTGCAGACTCTCCTGTCTCAAGAGAAGCATTGAAACCCAAATAAATTCATAATACTCAGCCCTAGATATGACAATTGTGAAAGAAAGGAAAAATAAAAAAGGTACATACTTAATTTTCATGTGTAGGGTCTCGTCACTTGTGAGCACCTTTCTCAGAAAGATGTTTTTCTGATTATCAGTCATATGAGAGACCAGCGCTAAACAATGGGCAGTGTACCTGTTTGGGACAATGGGAAAATACAGAATGTTTAATTTAGTGGACAAAAGCTTGCAAAAATGTTGTGATATGGGAGGAAAAGAGCATAGGGTCTTAACTATAAATTGTAGAAACATATTAACAGATTATGACATCATCCATAGGTTTCTGAACGTGTATGAAGTATGGATAGTAATTTACTGATCACTGCCAACTTGGTAGTTAATGGAGCCAGAAAATCAGAAAAAGATCTGCATGTCAGTGAAGCGAACATACTCCCAAACAAACATCCCTAAAATGTTCCACGTCATCCATGTCAGCTTCCGCATTGAGCCTCGGACTTAGCACACTCTGGATACCGATACTGTAGTTGTAAACAGCTGGTTGTTTTTCTGAACGTATGACTTGGTTGTCAGTGTTGTTTGGTTTTTATTAATAATTTCAGCTTGTTAGCCAACTATCTGGTATCCATCCAGCAACATAGTGTGCGTCAAACATCTAACATGTACACTAAACTATTGAAAACATTAATATTGGTTACTTTGTTAAATAAGCTGTTAATGCTACATGTGTAGCTACCCTTCAAGTTAGCTAAGCTTAATTCTTCTTTTGCGGCATTCATGCAGCAAAAAGGGATGGATGGGTAAACCTCCAATTAACCTGGGCGTGTGCATGCATTATTCCTTGAGTTTGTACCAACACCATACAAATACCCTAAATAAGCTATTTTTTAAATTCTTCTCACATTTACATATCTGCTTGATAAAAAATTTAATCAGATACAGAAAGAAGTGTAAAGCTTATGTTCAAGTAAATTTTTTACCTTAAAAAAAAGGATATATAGCTCTTTTTAATTAGCTGAATTGATTAAATTAGCGTTAATGAATTTTAATTTAGATGTGGCAGTGATGGTAGCTTTGCAGCCATTTTGCCTGAGTATGTTAACACTTCAGTTGTTCTTTTAGCCTATTGGAATACATTATAGCTGTCGGAAATTAGTGGTATCTCCAACTTTCAATTACAGCAAGGAGGCTGACATTAATGTTTTTTTCTACTCTGCTTCTTGTAATTACAGTCTAAACAATAGAACTAAGGCGGCATTAAACTACAACTTTTGGTGTTCTGAAGTAGGTTAGTAATTTAGTACAAATCACACAAGCTTCATATACTGCTGACCATTTTCTAAAAAAAACTCATAGATTTCAGATGAATGAATGTGAATGTATTGTCTTTACCTCCATGGCTATCATTCACAGTGTAATGGAAATAATAGTTATTTTTCATAGCAGACATTTTCACTTGTCATAGTAGGAAAAGCACAGTTGTTACAAATAACGTTAACGATGGTTCTATTCAAGTGTGTAAGTGTAAGCCATGACAAGAACAACACCAAGACCCTGGAACTGAAGCAGCTAAATGGAATTCAACCATCATTCATTTTATTATTTACACCTCTGCTTTTAATACTGTGACATGTCAAAATGTCTTTTGTGAAAAAGGCCTAGTTGAATCTCATTTGAGATAAATAATTAATCACAGTGAACATTATGTCAAAACTGATATGATATGATAGCTCATGTGACGGATACCAAAAAATGAGAGCATTACTTTGAATATAATAAAAGTATAACTAATGTTCTGGATTGCCTTTTTCAAGCAAGTTTCAAATTTCCGCAAGCTGACTTTCAGAACTTAATAATATGAAGAAAAAATAATGGTTGACTAGAAGGAAAAATTATATTAGAAAATCCAGACAAGGATGGTATGCTTGGAAAGTGGTCAGCAGCAATGGTATAGGTGTAAATCTGCAGTTAATGGGCTGAAACATGCAAACACCCACATAGTCTTTAAATTTAGAAATAAACTAGTTGCTCTGCTTTAACACATTCTTGAACTGACCTACACCCACCTAGACATCAATAACACTCTTTTTGGATTTCCACCAATTAAACCAGATGTGGTTAAGGATTTGTTACCCTATATGGCCCATGAAGCCTCTATGGGTCTAAACAGGAAGCAGGTACGTACCCTCGGACTAAGACATCACTGGTGAGCAGCTGTGATACACAGGGACTCCAGTCCCAGAGCATTCGAAACTTGGCACAATCACTCTGGAGGAAACGTAGGGTGGCACCCATGAGGTCACGCAGCTTCATCCTCCTGGGACCATACTGAACAGCTGATGACTCTTCACTGGTAAAGAAGAGCCTCTGAAACACTGGGGGGGCATCGTTGAAGTACCTAGCAGCAAACCTTACAGAGAGAAGTAGAAAATTATTCATGGTGGATGTAGTCTGCAGAAATGCTGGCTTAGGGTCCTGCATTCGTGTCTGTGTAAATGCCAGAGGATCCAGCATTTTTGGAGCTTGACCAATACTAAGAACTAAAAGTCAGGATATTTCAGCCTCTTTTGAACCGATAGACCCCCTTTTCTTTTTTAACTGTCTCTAGCAAGTCCCTGCAATCATATGGTGTTCATTTTTACAACATGGTACCTACATCTTCTTTGCCTGAAAAACTTTCTTCACACAGAAAATATGACATATAATATGTGGTAAATGTTGTTTTCAGTATCTGTAGTTCTAGATCAGGTGTTAGAGTGGCCGTTTTTTAATTTCAGGGTTGGCAATCCAATCCCGCTCCTGGTGGCAATTATTTTTTGTTAATATTATTATTATTAGAACAGCATTATTATTATTAGTCCCAGCAAACAAATGGGAACCCTACCCAATGACGGTTAGCGGACCTTCGGAGAGGACCTTCAGCGAATGTCCTGAGGACATTTATTTGTTTGCTGGGTCGGGTCTGAGAACCACACAAATTTAAGCTGTTTTTTTCCCGATCCTTGTGGGCCCTTTCACATCGTTGGGCCCCAGGGCTTGAGCCCTGGTAAGCCCGTGCATTTATACGGCGCTGCACCTACTGCAGCTTTGGACACATTACGTGACTAATGATGTGTCAATTTTTGCTCAATTTTGATCAAGGCTGCATTCATGGTTGGATTACCTCCTCTGCAAAACAGGCAACTGCAGCCCCAGACCTCAGACTATCAAGGGTCCTGAGATAACCCAGGTTCACTGTATTTGGTTTGATGATTTCAACTGAATAGACAATGATCTTGCATTATCAGTTAAAGGTGCTTAGAAATACATTCCTAGAAATAAACTAGTTGTAATACTGTCATCATTTTAAATTATGTTGAGCAAATGGTGCAAATAATTATGTTAAATTTGTCTAATTTAAGGTGAAAAGATACGTGGTGGTGGGAGGTATCAGCTGAGGCCTACACCTCATTTTTGCCCAGGGGCTGTCAACTGAGTAATTATAGCCATGTGTCCTGATACATCACCAGTATCATTCATCACCAGCATCTTTACAGGCTAGGGTGAAGAGAGGGGACAATTTCCATGCTCACTGTGAAGAAGATAAAATCCACTTACGCCTGTGCATCAGGACTGATGCAGAGGAGTTTGCTGAGGGCCACACACAGGCGCTCATGGAGGTCATGGTTGATCCTGCCACCAGCTTTGACCCTCTCTGCATTCCGCTCCAACAGGTCCAGCACCAGTGGTCGGAGGTGTCGAGAAATCAGCAAAGTATAATCCTTCTCCAACAGCAGCTGAGCCAAACACTCTAGAATACACTGCCTGTCCTGCTGGCTCCAAATCTGAGGAGAGATCATATGACAGGAAGGTCCCAACTGAAATATTGATTGGTTGGCATCAAGGCCCCACCTATATCAATATTTCTTAAAAATATTTAGATACTAGGTATTAAAAAGGCAGCAGAATATTTTTAATGACTAAACATACGCTAAACTTATGTAATTTGTATAGTGACTACTGACATGTGAAGAGAAGATTACTACATTACACAGGGCACGTTTTGAGTCACTGTGGAAAAAAATAAACAACTCTAAACACATTATTTTATTCCATACAAGCCAGAAAAGAACACATCTTACCTGTTTGGACAGATATTGGCTTAGTTCGTTGTGACTTTTGTCAACGTGTCTGGATATGGTGCCCAGTGATGACAGGCTCAATTCTAAATTTTCCATCGTATCATTTGTCGCCTCTAGACGAACGATCTACAGCGAAAACAAGCTCTTGCTCTCTATGAACAGGTATCCTGATTTACTCTTATTAAACCAAGCTGTGAGGTTCATCACGCACCTGAGGTTGAATCACAACACACAAGCACGTTCCCGTCGCTGATGTTAAAATCCTGTCCACATGTGAGCGAAGCACAAATCCTTCCGGGTCGAGTTGCATGACCCCCGCCCCTCACGACGTCGCGCTGTGATGATGCGGGCGGACAGCGAGGCCGGCGCAGATGCAACTCTACCCGCGAGGGAACAACTTTCGCTCAAGCGAACTGCCATATCTGCTGCTATTGAATATTTTTGTTCATGTCAGTTGGCTCTAGGAGAACGTGAACTAATGGATAATATTGCGAGTCGTACTACAGTCGGTCTTCTTTAGGGTTTGACTCCTGTTTTAAGAATAATATTTGAAACCGAGGAGCTGCAAGAACACACCCATAGGAGTGACAGACCGCGGGAAAATGTCGTTACTTCCTGTGCAGAGAAGTCTTGGCGCGACATTACAGTTGTAAACAACAGGAGGACATATAGCAATACGCAAACAAGTAAGTCAACCACTTCAGAGTTAGCCTACTGTAATATTCTTTTTATGAATGTCTGACCGGTGCACGGGGTTCACATTAGCATCCCTAACTTACCGACTAAGCACTTTTCTCTTGTATGGGTTAACGTTACCTTTAGTCAAAGATAAAAATTGTTAACGTTAGCAGATAAGTTGAATATGCAGCCAAATAGCCATTAATGCGTTTCTCATTTAAAGTAAGTATGAATACCATAGTAACGGAGTAGGGTAGGATAAATGTCCGTCAAGATAGTATAAAAGTTGGCAAACAGGTAAGTTGGGTTTGCCTTTTGTATTATCTGATTCCAGTATAAATGTTAGGACAACGTAAAGCCATGTGAGTTTAGGACAGAGTTTAGGACAGGACTCTAGTAGCTGTAGTAATTTTAGCTTCCGCATGAGCTCAGATGGTCAAAAATCAAGATTAAGGCCAGGAGTACAACATTCAAAATGAAGCAGTCTTCAGCCAAACCGGGTAACATTAAGAGGAAACCCAACAGTAAGCTATGCAACCTCTTACTTAGGATGTCTTAATTTCTTTCTGTCTTTATCTGTTGGTGGAGGGCATTGTTCCTTTCTGTCTTCTTTGTTTGGACAATCGTGGCAAAAAGAGGTCTAGCTAGGCCACTATGTTAATGATGCTAACAGCAAAGTGATTGGCCCGATTTGTCCACTACAGATAATAACACCTACAGTATGTTATTCTCAGTGCATTGATAATTGTATATTATCTGTAGGAGTGTACAATATGGATAATTATGGTGTGTCTGTTTTTTACAAATCTAGCAAATGAAATGCATGACAAATCAATAATCCACAAATATGTCCAGCGTGTGAGTGGGTTGTGGAATGAGGTATTTTCTTTCTTTAACGTCCTGTGCCACCAGCCTGACAGCAGCTGGAAAAAAGCTGTTGTAAGAGCGGGCCTTGTGAGTGTTGATGCTGATGGGCCTGTGGTGTCTCAGGTTGTAACCTGAGTCCACCCACTGGAACACAGAATGGGCTGGGTGGTGTTTGTCCCTGAGGATGCTGAGTGCTTTCCTCCTACAACGCTGATGGTACATGGTGTCCATGGAGGGGAGGTCAGAGCCTATAACCCTCTCTACATGGAGTTTTTGGTGGCCACAAAGTAACTTTTTGTGGCCATGGTTAATGTCGAACCCTGAAACCCTTCATCTTTCTCTTATTGTTTCTAAATGTAGCACTTGAGGCAGTTCAGCATATTTGATGAATTACTTGCATGAATTTTGCAATTCTTGGATTGTATCCACATGGCTGAATGCACTTTTTGTATCTCACTTTGGATAAAAGCATCAGGTAAATGTAATGTCGACAAACTGATGTCCTGTCACAGTACATATTGTCATGTAGCACCACCCTAATTGTATGTGATGTGGACTGCAAATATTTTATGTATTTTACCTAGTTTTAAAGGTGTACTCCAGAGATTCATTAGTACACTTCCACTAAGATGTGTCTGGTGACACAAGAGACAGACAATTTAAATGGTAAAAATATCCTGACTTTTAGGTCAAGCTCCAAAAACACTGGGACCTATACTCACATTATGCCAACAATAGCAAATTTTTCTACCTGGCCTGCCGACGTCTTTCAAACTCCACGAATCTAGTTTGCAACCCAAGCTTTCTGTTATAAATGTGTCGTCTCCACGTCCAAACTGAGATTTCCACGATGAGGGTTATTTTTAAAAACCTTCCAGAGCCACAAAAGACATTATACAGCTGTTTTAACAGATTGTGTAGTACTACCCAGGGCTAGTGTACTGGCCTTTATGTATAAAATTGGTAAAGTGCCTCTTTAAAGGGAAACTCCAGTATTTTTAAAAATGGGTTTTTACAAATGTTGGAGTTTAAATGACTTGTACCATTAGCTTTGGAATTTGTCCAGTAGATCGTCTCCGCCGGCATCCGCGAATGGGCTGCAGTGTAATTGTGGGCAATTATGCTCGTGAAAACTACGTCTGCTAAAAGTGCTTGTTTTTTCCACTGACGGGCTCAGATTGTTATTCGAAGTGTCTGACAACATTATGAAAAATATCCCTACAGAGACGGACTGTTTGTTAAGGTCCTTTTGTTTTCCTGCAACAACTCAACCTCTCACCAGATTTCAGAGCGAAACTTTCTGTTTCTGGTTAAACAAAAGAAACTTACTCTTTAACAAAGCAGTGTGGATTGTTATAATTTGAAAAAATAGGCCCCAGGTTTAGAAATATCGGAGCTTCCCTTTAGAGATTGGTTTTTCAGCTCTACAGGTTAATCTTCAGCCTGTGTAAAGTGTGTTCTGGCTGGTATTTGTAGATTGGCAATAATGATTGATTTTTCTTTGCTATTGTTATCAGGAACTCCTTAAGAAACTGAGCCACAAAGATAATGGAGCTTTGGAGCATTGACACCGATGATGCTTCTGGTCGTAAGTATAAGGCTGTTACATTAACATAACATTTTATTTTTATTTTTTGGTATTTGTGTATTATGAGGAATTCTGGTTTAGAAAAAATCTTAGTATATGCTAAAACATACAAATAATACTAGAACTACTTCTATATAGTATTTAGTGTAGATATCTAGTGACCCCAGCAGTGATTTCACAAAAGATTGCTGATATGAAACTGAAATTCATCTTAGAAAAAAAACATTCAAATTGTGAAATATTTGAAGATGCTTGCCAAAAATATACTTTATTTCTACAGATAAAATCATAATTTTTTTTTCCTTTCCTTAGTGTATGAAGTGCACACATTTTTTTCTCCATAGACATGGCCTCATATTCTGTACCCGAAATAACTGTCTTCGCTACCCAGTGCACTATATTAATGTTCCCACTATGTTTTTATTTTAGTGTCTAAATTCTAAAGGTAAAATCAATGTGCTATACAGTACCTTTTAAAAAAACATCCCAAAACAGAATAACAAATGTAGTGTCCATAGCACGTGGTAATGAATATGGGAGTGATTTTGCTTTTTCAGCCATAAAATGACAAATTTATAATGCATCTATAACATCCACAGTCCTGGTACCTGATGCCAATGAAGATTCTGTGGATATCTATGATGGCCTGGATTTCGATTCTAGCAGTAATGCAGGTAAAGGTTTGTTTATTTATTTATTTAAATAGTTTTAAATAATTGAGGCTTTATAGTAGTGGTTTATCTTATTTCTTGTCCTCTTTTGGTTTATTACAGATAAGTCATCTCCAAATGCTTCTAAGCTGAAAGAGTCGATGGATCTTTATGAAGAAATTGTCACAGAGGAACAGCAGAGCAGAGAGTCAACATATGATGATGTGAGTTGCCATGTGTTCCATGCTTCCTTTCTCTCTGATGATCTGTTAGAATAGGCCTTTCATACTGAAGGGGAATGTTGAGATATATATGTGTCTTTACAGTCTGCAGAAATCAACACACCAGTTTTTTTGCTTGGCTTTGCAGCCCTTCTTCCCAACCTGGATATTTTGCAGGTTGGCTAATGCACAGCTGTAATAAATAGGCAAACATGGGTTAGTATAATAGTTATAGGGCTGCTACAGGATTGCATCAGTAACCTATTGTACATGTTCAGGGTTTATCTCAGAAACTAGTTTAGCAGATGCGGGAAGTCACAGAGACTAGCACATGCCATGTCATTAATCAGTTCAGTTAGTAGACGATGGTCTACAATAGCCAAACTAATTAAATATATAGTGTGATCATAGGTTGTTACATTATACAAAATAATCTTAACTAGCTTAATCTGAGCTCTCAACTGCATCTCTCGCTCTTCATCAGCAAATGTAGCTTGCTCAGGTGTCACAAGGAGTCGTACATGAGGTAGATATTGTAACCCCTGGATTAGTTGGTGTTCAAAACAGTGATGAGTTTTTTTTTAGCTTTCATCATGATGATTGTGAGGTAAACCATTGAAATAATGTGTTCATTTTACAAAGTCCTCTCCTAGGAATGTTTGATCGGCTAACGCAGTTCCTTGCTGGATGATGTTGCATTGTGTTGAGGCAAAATTTGAGCCAAGTCTGGCACAATTGTTTAGTGTAGCAGTGACCTGCAGACCCTGATCTGGGGTGAAAAGCAGCTACAATAGATTTCTCTCTGACCAACAGTCTGGTCAAGTACAGGATGAACCATTGTTCATTATTTGGCAGTGTGTGAATAGTTTATAAAAATTAACGTATCACAATTTTCTGATGAAGGCTTTGCAGAAATCACCATGCTCTCTCACATAAAATGCACTATCTCACTATCCTTTTTTGTTTTTTTGTTGTTTGCAGTTGAAGTCCAGATTCCAAGCAGCTCAAAACCAAATTAAAGAGTTGCGAAGGAGACTGGAGCAGATGGAGACACAGGTTTGTTTTGTTTTCCTTGTTTTTCAACTGTTGAAAAAGCTGTGCATAATTGCTTAAATAACATTAAGCTTAATGCAGAAGTCTGAAATGTTTTTTAAAGTGAAAGTAAATTATTATATATATACTGTATTTTTTGACTGAAGTTCTCTTTTAGTAGTTATTTACCAACAGTCATTTCCCATATTGGTTTAATTTATTTTTTGTGGAGAGTCATTATCCATAGCTGTAGACTCTACAGCTATGGATAATGATAAAAAATATGTTTGCTTGGTTGGCTGATATTTTGACCAACCACAAGCATCTAAAACAGTTTTATCAGGTCATGCTGAAATTAAAAATGAGTAGCAACCAGGTCTTAAAAGAGCAGATTTAATGTACTACTTTATACGCCTTAATGTAATTTAGCAATTTTAATATGGTCTGCCGTTCACCTTAATACAGCAATACCTATGCAAACACAGGACTTTGACTGATTCATGAAAATATTTCTGGAGCTTCATTGCTTCCATCATGAATACCCACCACTTCCTCCCACCTAAACTTCTAAACAGAACAGTTCTCTCTTTCTTTGTCTCTCTCTTTTTAAACAGAATTCAAGGTTGAACACTGAGAACTGCCGTCTCAAAAACAACATCTCTGCACTTTTACGAACAGCTAGACAGGAGGTGACACGAAAAGATGCTGAGATTCAGAGGTTGAACCAACGGTAAGTCTTTATTTTACATCAACTGGTGACTCATTGTAACTGTAGCGGTATTAGTCTCACAGAACAGCACCAAATACATGGCCTTAATAGACACAAATTGAAGTAGAGATATGATACTCAACTTTCATCAGAAATAGAGGGAGACCGATTAATTGGCGCAGTGCTAGAACATTTTATAAACTATCGTTGTCAGTGGAACTTGGCTCCCATAGTGGCCGATAGCTGTGCAGACACCACCGGCCATTCGGAGACATACATCACCATTTTTATTTTGAAGACAGGCAGACAGGGAGGAAAAGAAACCATTCAACTTTTACTTTACTTACAATTTGGCATTCTCTCTTCCAAATTATCCAACCACGTAACTATCCATTCATGAAATGGAATTGTACACTTGAGGATCCTCCTTATGTATGTGTCAAGCCAGCTACATAACAATTTTTTTAAAAAAGAAGATATTTTAAAAACATAAATTCCTGTTAAAACAAGATTTTGACATTCCCATCCACTTCAGGGTTATTGGGTTATCTAGCTAACTAGCGAACACATAACAAACAACAACACAAATCAATATTCTAGGCATTTGAAACCTTTCTGATTTGTCTCGGATAATGTCTTCTAATATAGGGTTGTTTTAATGTTAGCTACGCTAACTTAGAGCTCAAAGGTAACTTTTAGTGACATTATTGTTAAAATAAAGTTATTAATATTCCCTAACATTTGACCTCTAAGCAGCTGATTCTATGCCAATCAAGTGTAACGATAAAGTAAGGAGAAGTGCTCATCTTCACTCCTAAATTCCATTTCATAAATTACCAGGCAAATCAACAGCAACGTTAGACAAAACGGAACACTAACCATCCACACAATCAGCCATAATATTGTTATTCGAGGCCATTTGGGTTAGCTATGTAGTGAACATGTAACGTACATGTTCACTATATAGCTAACCCAACATTAGCCACCTTGAATCTTGCGATCAGTCACCATATATTAACATCACTTGTTGCCCGTTAACCTCATGCTTTACACGATTTTCCTTTCATTAAAGCAAATAAAAAAGAATCCATGTCTTGATCAGATAAAGTAATCCTGTTGGAGAAAGGAGATTGGTACTTCAGCAGTTCAGGTCACGCTTGCAATTTTGCAAAATTCCTGCGATTTCTCCGTATTATCATCGTAAATTTAATGTCCAAAGCTTTGCCTTGCCACGAGAATGAAAGACAGTTGTGACGAGTCCATCAGGAGTTCTGCTAAAGGCATTAACGTTATGGCACAAAGTAAGCCTATTCAAGCAAAACTTTATCAACAAAAATAACTCCTCATTTACAGTTAGCAATGCTCTCCAACCTCTCCTCTTATCATCAAACCAAAGTGTGTGTGAATGAATAAATGCAACCATGAATAAATTTAATGAATACAGCCATGAACAATTAATAAATGCATGAATTATATGAAATTTGACAGACAATGCATGAGAAGTGGAACTGAGGCAAAAGTACAAAACTTGTTACTGCCCAAATACTTATGGATGTGTGTGTGTGTGAGAGAGAGAGAGAGAGATCTGTAGACAACAAGCCACCTGTACTGATTAAATCTATGTAAAATTATTTAACTGTTTATTTAATTTTTAACTGTTTTCCCCAGGTCACAAAATGGTTGCCATCATCAACCTCACATTAATAATCTGCGGGATCAACATTCCTCCAGTCGGACCTCCGTAGGCAGCCGCAACAGTAGGCCGCCTCCTCCACCTCCATCCAGTCCTCATCCCCTACGAGCCTCACCTCCCAGAGAGAATCATTCTCCAAGGGATCCTCATCAGCCTTCCAAGAAAGAAAGCCATAGTTGCATCAAGACAAGAGTTTCAAAACCATCATCTCGCAGTCATTTAAAAAGTTCCTCAAGAGGAGATTATGATGTAAATGACAAACAGACTGACCACTCTGTCAACAAATTCAGTAGCAGTTCATCAACTCGACACAGTGAGTCAGACAAACACAAGTCCATGCACAAAGAGGAAAAATGTCAAAGTCAAAATCTGTCTGAATCAACTGATAGGAGACATAGAACTGGTTCAGATCTCATCAAGGACTGTTATGCCCCTGAGAAAAATAGGTCTCACAAGGCAGACAAAGACCGTGAACAAAGATATGGATCCAGGTCATGTAAAAACAGGAACTACCTAAATGTTGAGAGGCACCACAGATCAGAAAGGGATAAAAGCCCTCCACCAGAGATTTTACATAGTTCAGCTTTCGCTAATGACAAGAAAAGGAGAAGTCGAGAACGGAGACAAGATAAAGTCAACATGTCCACACCGGACGCTGAACATAGTGCACCTCACAGCGCTAAAGAGCTCTACAGCCGAGATCACAGAAAAAGTAAGACTAGTGACGGACATATCAGAAGTTCAGACTCAAAGGACCGAAAAAAGTCTTCCTCGAATCAACATGCTAAGCTCTACAGTGATTTCTCCAAAGATATGGAAGGGGATAGACTCTCAAAGGATTATCAAAGGAAGGAGAATAGACAAAGTGAAGATGAAATCAGTAGAAAGCAAAAGAGGTGCACTCTGTCAGAGCCTAGCAGGGAACATGAGAAACCTAGATCAGAAGAATCAGACCAAGGTAAAGCGAATGTCTGTAGTAAGGAAAGACGAGAAAAGAAAAAAGAGGCCCTGCAAAGATTGCCCGAAGAACCAAAAATTTGTAGGAAAAGCTTTGTGGAGGAAAATAGTCCAAACAGGAAACTGTGTTTCATGGAAAAGTTGAATCTAACCCTTTCACCAATTAAGAAGCAAGTGCAGCCCATCAGTGCCAGCCAGGATGGCCTCACAACAGTGGACAAGGTAGTTGAGAATGAACCAGATGATGAGAGTTCACAGCCTAATGTTGAAGACATGTGTGTGATTGAAGTAGACGACAGTGAATTGGAAGCAGGGTTTGAAGATGTTGCAGAGCAATCTCCAGATATACCCAAAACTCCAGGTTCTGAAAAGACACATAAAAGCTGTGATGATGCTGAAGATGTCCAGGAAACGGACAAATACCGGAGTGAAACTCCTGCTGCTGACAAACAACTTGAAGACAATTCAGTCCAAACTACCTCGGCTCATAGCCAACCCCTAGGTACTCGGATGACTGTGCAGCTCCTACCAAAATCGCCAGAGAGTAGTTCTGTAGTAGCAATAGATGGGGATATTGCAAAGAATCACGAGGATAAAACCAATCTGGTCTCAGACAGCCAGGTAGATGTATGTGGACCTCTGGAGATTACAGATGGCTTCAGTGACATGTCTGAAAGCATTTATGAAGAACCTAAAAGCAATTCTTTACAAAAAGCAAAGCCTGGAAGTAATAATGATCAATTCGTTGCTGTTACTGAACCTGTTGTGCTTGATTCAAGTGTAGAACTGAAATGTAAAACTCCTAAAACCACAGTAAAGAAAATCCTCCCTTTGGATTCAGTTGAAGATACAGCTGCTTCACCCGTAAGGAAAAATCCTGTAGCTGAAGATGTTCCTGACAAGACCTATCCCAAAAGACAGCAAATTTATCTACCTCAGGACTGTGAGCAAAGACTGTGTCCTCCTGCTTCCAGTTCAATTCATGAGAAAGATGCTTTTTGTATGCAATATGGTGCAGATGCTGTGTCCAGTACAATAAGCCTGGAATCACTTCCTCAAGAAGGGCTGAGTCTTCCTGAGGCTATCTATGTTTTAACACAGACAAATGAACACACCAGTGATAACAGTAGCATCGCAACTGAGCCAAGTTCTTCCACTGGCTGTATCGCAGTGTCCAAAGTCAGCAGTACAACAGAGGAGATGGCACTGCCAGTGAAGTACAGTGACCTCACTTTCACACCAAAGAAGAGCTTCAGTCCTGGAAAGAGTCATGAGAATAACCTTGAGCCTTCCAGTTCTATGCCATTACTCCATGATGAGAACTCCATGCTGCGCACACTGAGCAGTCTGAAGAGAATCCCTGATGCCATAAGTCCTCTGAGGAGCCCAATACGAATAACCAAGAGAAGTCATCTCCATGTACATGGCAAGCCAGGTCATGTCAAGAGCCTTCAAAAAGGTAAAGTCTGGGCCTGATAATAAAGTCTCCAGTCTCCAATCCAGAAGATCACAGGGGTTGTTTGCTTGAAATTATTTAGTCCTGTTATCTTGTGATCACAACTTGAGTGTCTCAATATTTCCTAGGCAGACAATTTGTATTTTTGTGGTACTCATTTATTTTTAAGATCCTTTGATAATGATTGTATTAGCAATATTTTGATAGATTCTACCTGAGAACTAAATTTCTTTAATTTCTAAAACTGTTCATTGCAAGTCTGACAAATGTTAGAGTGCAATCAAATCAAATCAAATCAAATTTTATTTATATAGCGCTATATCATAACAAAGTTATCTCATAGCACTTGTAAATACAGAGCAAGTTCAAGCCAACTCTATATCTACAGACCCAACAA